>CM074285.1:27857287-28027287 GCA_037194245.1 Opsariichthys bidens | reverse complement strand
ATCTATCTATCTATCTATCTATCTATCTATCTATCTATCTATCTATCTATCTATCTATCTATCTATCATATGTCTATCTATCTATCTATCAATCATATGTCTATCTATCTATCATGTCTGTCTATCTATCTATTCTTTGTTATGAAGAAAAAAGGCATGATGCTTGCTGATACCTCTAATGTATTTGCATATTTTGCACTTGTGTGTATATTCCCAATAAAAATCTTTACAAAAAAACCCAACAAATGACTATTATTGTCTTAACTATTATGTATCATCATATACTTTTAAACTCTGTGGCAAGAAAACAAAATCTGTAAAACAAATATCTAGTTCAGTCATGAAACTCTAGATGGCACGATTAGCACATGAAACAAGCTGATTGGCCTCTGCTGATCCTACAGCCAATGAGATGCTTGCTCATTATTTAAATAGTCTGGTTCAGCGTTTGCTGTAAGCGGCAGAGTTCCTCTGAACCCCTTCCACCTCCCCAGCTCCACCTGCCTAGATCGGCTACAGGATTTATGTCCGTCTATTAATGCGGCAGCAGCATGTCTTACATGCTCACAGCAGCGTGTCTGTGCATCTATTATCAGTCCATACTTGCAAATAAAGCAGCATTTCCATCCCATGTGTTCAACACAAAAACATTTCAATCAATTTCAACCAATTTCGTCACTTCCTGGGAAATTGGCACAAAATATCAGTGATAAAAACGGAAGTTGCTGCAACCGGGTAAGAAACGGTGGCTCTTTTATCCTCCATCATAAATGGGTTTCATGTCAGAGCAGCAGATTGTCATGTTCTCTTGCGTTCAGATGCTGGCGTTTTGAAACCCAATCGTGTGAGAGGCTTCTGGAGGGAATTGAACAACATCATTCTGATTAACCACCAAACCAACATTTGAGATGCTAACCGCTGGTTAATCCAATCATCTTTTTTGTGATATCAACTTCAAATTTGGAATATTTTTGAAACAAAATTTGGTTAGATTTATGGCTTTGAGGTTTTTTTTTTTTTTTGCATTAAATTATTGTTTAGTGCCTTTGCTGTACAGTAAACTTAAACTTCTATAACTTTTAAGTGCTTTCAGTTCTGCAATGAAAGAGACCGATCACTAGGTCTGCATTCCAAAGCATTTATAAACTACAACCATTTTAAGGCCACCTGTGGTTTTTTAGTTTTTTAACGTTGTCTAAATGGGTTAGTTCAGCCAAAAACGGTCATTAATTACTGATTTGAAGCTTAACGAATCTTTTGTTTCGAATCAGTGATTTGGTTCGCGTAAACTATTGAAGTAGCGAATCACTTCTGACGTAACGAAGCCTCGTTTACTGAAATCACGTGACTTTGGCGCTCCGAACCACTGATTCGACACAAAAGATTCGTATAGCTCCATGAGTCAGTGTTTTGAAATCGTCCATCACTAGATATTGTTGAATAAAGTCGTTATTTTGTTTTTTCTCGTTGCTTTATAACATTAATGTTGAACCACTGTAGTCACATGACCTGTTTTAAATATGTTTTAGTGTCTTTCTGGACATTGAAAGTGTCAATGGAGACTCACTGAACCATCGGATTTCATCAAAAACATCTTCATTCGTGTTCTGAAGATGAACGAAGATCTTACGGGTGTAGAACGACACGAGGGAGACGAATTAATGACTGAAACTTCATTTTTGGGTGAACGAACCCTTTAAGACAAACCATGTGCAAATTCATAACTCAACAACATTGATGAGTATTTTATGCTTAAAAATGCAGTGACCCAAAGACAGGCTCAACAATGGGGTTTGCAACCGCCCTGTTTTCGACATCACAAATATGTGACCAATCCTGTCATGTGTGGGCGGGGCTTTTCTCTTTTCACTGTTCAAAGATGTTTAGCGAGTGGATCGTGTAAATTTGCATATTCATGAATATGCGTGTACTAAATGAAACAAGGTGTAGAGTTTCATTCACCCTGTTTTAAGGCATGAAGAAATTATTTTCACTGAGAGAAAAACGTTTGTCATTTTTATTATCAAAGATGTGTTTTATGAGATAAAATGATTGACTGCAGGGGGACTTTAAGTTCAGATCGCAAAGAAAGAAGTTTATTCAAGTGTGCTATTAGTATACTTCTTTTAAACTAAAAATAAGAAAGTATATTTACTTCTCAGAAATATACTTCAAATTGCAGTTAAGTATACTTGACTTTTACTGACAGAGAAGTCTGAGTATATTAGCCTGACTTCTACACAATCTTTTGATCAAGATATAAGTATAATTAAGTATTCTTAGTATACTTGGAGTGTAGTTGTGTTTACTCTTTTGATGGAGTAGCCTATCAAATACATTTTCACATAATTTTACAAACTGTCTTATAAACTTACATAGTCTGAAAATATCGATAAAGAAAACACATATGTTCATAATTCTAAGTATGTGATTTTAGTGTAGTACACTGGTAGGGTACATAGGAATTTACTTCAAATCTAAAAAGTACAGCTAAAGGTAGGAACATAGTAGTTTACTTAAAGTTCAAAACAATAGCCTATATATATATTAAAGTAAGAGAATGATGAAGTTCACTTAAAGAAAGCAGTATAAAACCACTAAACTAGTAAATAAACTAGTAAATACTAAACAAGTTCACTTGTAGGACTAACTAGTTGCGTACTAAAAGTTCACCACTGTTACATAGAGTATACTTAAAACTATACTTTTACATACTAAAAAGTGGGCCAATTTATTCCCAAGTAGCACTGAAATAGTACACTTACAAGTATACTATTAGTACACTGATATTAGTATACTTACTACATAAAGTATATACTTAAAAGTATATAAACTTATAAACTAAAGTCGGCAAATTTAGTCCCAAGTAGTATTGAAATAGTACACTTACAAGTATACTATTAGTACACTGATAATAGTATACTTACTACATAAAGTATATACTTGAAAGTATATAAACTAAAGTATATAAACTTATTAACCAAAGTCGGCACATTTAGTCCCAAGTAGTATTGAAATAGTACACTTACAAGTATACTATTAGTACACTGATATTAGTATACTTACTACATAAAGTATATACTTAAAAGTATATAAAGTATATAAACTTATAAACTAAAGTTGGCAAATTTAGTCCCAAGTAGTATTGAAATAGTACACTTAAAAGTATACTATTAGTACACTGATATTAGTATACTTACTACATAAAGTATATACTTGAAAGTATATAAACTAAAGTATATAAACTTATTAACCAAAGTCGGCACATTTAGTCCCAAGTAGTATTGAAATAGTACACTTACAAGTATACTATTAGTACACTGATATTAGTATATTTACTACATAAAGTATATACTTAAAAGTATATAAACTAAAGTATATAAACTTATAAACTAAAGTCGGCAAATTTAGTCCCAAGTAGTATTGAAATAGTACACTTACAAGTATACTATTAGTACACTGATATTAGAGTATTTACTACATAAAGTATATACTTAAAAGTATATAAACTAAAGTATATAAACTTATAAACTAAAGTCGGCAAATTTAGTCCCAAGTAGTATTGAAATAGTACACTTACAAGTATAGTATTAGTACACTGATATTAGTATATTTACTACATAAAGTATATACTTAAAAGTATATAAACTAAAGTATATAAACTTATAAACTAAAGTGGGCAAATTTAGTCCCAAGTAGTATTGAAATAGTACACTTACAAGTATACTATTAGTACACTGATATTAGTATATTTACTACATAAAGTATATACTTAAAAGTATATAAACTAAAGTATATAAACTTATAAACTAAAGTCGGCAAATTTAGTCCCAAGTAGTATTGAAATAGTACACTTACAAGTATAGTATTAGTACACTGATATTAGTATATTTACTACATAAAGTATACTTTTATACTTTAAAAAGTGGGCCATGTTATTCCCAAGTAGTATTGAAATAGTACACTTACAAGTATACTATTTGTGCACTTATATTAGTATATTTGGTACATAAAGTATTATTTACACTTACAAGAATACTACTAGCACATTGATTTTAGTGTACTTATTACATAAAGTATACTTAAGAGCACTTAAGTATACTTGATCGAATGAACAGGTTCAATATTTCATGTTTTTGTGCTTGTATATGTGGAGGATTAGAATCAATACGATGAAGTAGTGAAATAATAAGCGCATGTTCCTCTGTGTGCCGCAGGTCTGATTCTGTTGTTCTACCTGATCTTCTACACGTGTCTGGCCGGCATGTTCTGCCTCACCATGTATGTGATGCTGCTGACGCTGGACGATTATCAGCCCACTTGGCAGGACCGTCTGGCGATACCAGGTACAAATACACAATATCAAGACATGCACAAACAGATGCCTCCACCAACACACACACAGCCATGTAACTTTGTGCGTGTGTTTCTAGGTATGATGATTCGGCCAAAAGGAGAAGCTCTAGAAATCATTTATAGTATGAAGGATACAGAGAGCTGGGACTCGTACGTTCAGGCCCTGGACAACTTCCTCGCACGTAAGTGAATAGAGACAGAATGACTAAAATGACTCACAATCACAGATGGTCTATGTGTGCGTTTTCATCTGGAAGAGCAGAACGTAGGGCTCGCAACGCCAAGGTCATGGGTTCGATTCCAAGGTCATGAACTGCTAATTAAAAAATGCACGCACTTCGTCTGGAAAATGGATAAATATGAATACCAAATTTGCTCAATTCGACGCAAAACCAATATCCAGTGTTTTTACGAATTATTCACACACAAGTAAAATTGCCTTTTATTTCTATATTTTCATTTTAGTTTCATCTATAGGATTTTTTGTCATTTTTTTTAGTTTTTGTTGTTTTTAGATAATACTATTTAGGTTTAATTTATTGTTCTTTCAGTTTTAGTTTTAATTTATTTTCAGCTACACACACACAAAAAAAAATAGCTGTTAGAATTTACACAGTAAAATACACTGAAACAGTAATATACTGTAAAAACAATGCATTCTGGGTAATAATGACAAATAATATTACCCAGAATCCATTGTAATATACACAAGTAAAATACCGTAAAAACAATGCATTCTGACAATGCAAAGAATGCATTGTTTTTACGGTATATTACTTGTATTCTACGGAATATGTAATATAATGTACGGTATTTATAAAATATTAGTTATAGCATTTATTCATTTTAGTTCATGTTAATTTACTACATCATTATAATCAAAAGTTGTATCTGTTAACATGAACATACAATGTTAAATTTATAGAAACTGTAATAGATCTATTTCTCATTATTACAACTAATGAGAGCTTATTGTAGCACGTTACCAACATTTTTAATAGTTTAAGTTAACGATAATAAGTCCGCTACAGGAACAATGAAGAATGCTTGACATTTCGCCTGTTTTCCCGCAGCCTATAATAACTCTCAGCAGGTGATGAGCAACGACGCCTGCACCCCAGACAAGTACTTCATCCAGGAGGACAGCGGGGATGTGCGCAACAACCCCAAACGCTCATGCCAGTTCAACCGCACCTTTCTGGAGGATTGTTCCGGACTCACCGACCGCACCTACGGCTACCAGGACGGCAAACCCTGTGTGCTCATCAAACTCAACCGGGTAACTGGCCAATCACTGCACAGACCCGTGACGGTGGCGCCAATCGCACTATAGATGATTTCAGAATATACTGGGTGTTCAAAGCATGCAAAATTAGCCAAAATTATTTTAGTCACTGGTATTTGAAATGTGAACGTGTTAGCGGCTCAATTTTCGCGAACACAAATTCATCGGTTAGATGTATGGCGTTGATTTTCTAGCAGTTTTAGAGGCTAAATTACTTTTGAATCAAATAAAAAATGTTTAGTTTGCTTTACAGTAAACATAAACTATACAGATGATAATACGAACACAAATTTGAGCTGTGAACAGCATCAGAAATGACTTAGCTTGACCAAATTAGCGATTTAGCAATTTACTAATTCATTCCCTCGATTTACTAAATTGGGCGATTTAGCGATTTACTAATTCGTTCCCTTGATTTGCAAAATTGTGCGATTTAGC
Organism: Opsariichthys bidens; assembly: GCA_037194245.1. Lineage (NCBI taxonomy): Eukaryota > Metazoa > Chordata > Actinopteri > Cypriniformes > Xenocyprididae > Opsariichthys > Opsariichthys bidens. The sequence continues at coordinate 28,021,208 of CM074285.1, read as the reverse complement.
GATTTACTAATTCGTTCCCTCGATTTACTAAATTGTGCGATTTAGCGATTTACTAATTCGTTCCCTCGATTTGCTAAATTGTGCAATTTAGCGATTTACTAATTCGTTCCCTTGATTTGCAAAATTGTGCGATTTAGCGATTTACTAATTCGTTCCCTCGATTTACTAAATTGTGCGATTTACTAATTCGTTCCCTCGATTTGCGAAATTGTGCGATTTACTAATTCGTTCCCTCGATTTGCTAAATTGTGCGATTTACTAATTTGTTCCCTCGATTTGCTAAATTGTGCAATTTAGCGATTTACTAATTCGTTCCCTTGATTTGCAAAATTGTGCGATTTAGCGATTTACTAATTCGTTCCCTCGATTTGCTAAATTGTGCGATTTACTAATTCGTTCCCTCGATTTGCTAAATTGTGCGATTTACTAATTTGTTCCCTCGATTTGCTAAATTGTGCAATTTAGCGATTTACTAATTCGTTCCCTTGATTTGCGAAATTGTGCGATTTAGCAATTTACTAATTCATTCCTTCGATTTGCTAAATTGTGCGATTTAGCGATTTACTAATTCGTTCCCTCGATTTACTAAATTGTGCGATTTACTAATTCGTTCCCTCGAATTGCGAAATTGTGCGATTTACTAATTCGTTCCCTCGATTTACTAAATTGTGCGATTTAGCAATTTACTAATTCATTCCTTCGATTTGCTAAATTGTGCGATTTAGCGATTTACTAATTCGTTCCCTCGATTTACTAAATTGTGCGATTTACTAATTCGTTCCCTCGATTTGCGAAATTGTGATTTAGCGATTTACTAATTCGTTCCCTCGATTTACTAAATTGTGCGATTTAGCAATTTACTAATTCATTCCTTCGATTTGCTAAATTGTGCGATTTAGCGATTTACTAATTCGTTCCCTCGATTTACTAAATTGTGCGATTTACTAATTCGTTCCCTCGATTTGCGAAATTGTGTGATTTAGCGATTTACTAATTCGTTCCCTCGATTTGCGAAATTGTGTGATTTAGCGATTTACTAATTCGTTCCCTCGATTTACTAAATTGTGCGATTTAGCGATTTACTAATTCGTTCCCTTGATTTGCGAAATTGTGCGATTTAGCGATTTACTAATTCTTTCCCTCGATTCGCTAAATTGTGCGAATTAGCGATTTACTAATTTGTTCCCTCGATTTACTAAATTGTGCGAATTAGCGATTTACTAATTCATTCCCTCGATTTACTAAATTGTGCGAATTAGCGATTTACTAATTCATTCCCTCGATTTACTAAATTGTGCGAATTAGCGATTTACTAATTTGTTCCCTCGATTTACTAAATTGTGCGATTTAGCGATTTACTAATTCGTTCCCTTGATTTGCGAAATTGTGCGATTTAGCGATTTACTAATTCATTCCCTTGATTTACCAAATTGTGCGAATTAGCGATTTACTAATTTGTTCCCTCGATTTACTAAATTGTGCGAATTAGCGATTTACTAATTTGTTCCCTCGATTTACTAAATTGTGCAATTTAGCGATTTACTAATTCGTTCCCTTGATTTGCAAAATTGTGCGATTTAGCGATTTACTAATTCGTTCCCTCGATTTGCTAAATTGTGCGATTTACTAATTCGTTCCCTCGATTTGCTAAATTGTGCGATTTACTAATTTGTTCCCTCGATTTGCTAAATTGTGCAATTTAGCGATTTACTAATTCGTTCCCTTGATTTGCGAAATTGTGCGATTTAGCAATTTACTAATTCATTCCTTCGATTTGCTAAATTGTGCGATTTAGCGATTTACTAATTCGTTCCCTCGATTTACTAAATTGTGCGATTTACTAATTCGTTCCCTCGAATTGCGAAATTGTGCGATTTACTAATTCGTTCCCTCGATTTACTAAATTGTGCGATTTAGCAATTTACTAATTCATTCCTTCGATTTGCTAAATTGTGCGATTTAGCGATTTACTAATTCGTTCCCTCGATTTACTAAATTGTGCGATTTACTAATTCGTTCCCTCGAATTGCGAAATTGTGCGATTTACTAATTCGTTCCCTCGATTTACTAAATTGTGCGATTTAGCAATTTACTAATTCATTCCTTCGATTTGCTAAATTGTGCGATTTAGCGATTTACTAATTCGTTCCCTCGATTTACTAAATTGTGCGATTTACTAATTCGTTCCCTCGATTTGCGAAATTGTGTGATTTAGCGATTTACTAATTCGTTCCCTCGATTTGCGAAATTGTGTGATTTAGCGATTTACTAATTCGTTCCCTCGATTTACTAAATTGTGCGATTTAGCGATTTACTAATTCGTTCCCTTGATTTGCGAAATTGTGCGATTTAGCGATTTACTAATTTGTTCCCTCGATTTGCGAAATTGTGCGAATTAGCGATTTACTAATTTGTTCCCTCGATTTGCGAAATTGTGCGAATTAGCGATTTACTAATTTGTTCCCTCGATTTACTAAATTGTGCGAATTAGCGATTTACTAATTTGTTCCCTCGATTTACTAAATTGTGCGAATTAGCGATTTACTAATTCGTTCCCTCGATTTACTAAATTGTGCGAATTAGCGATTTACTAATTCGTTCCCTCGATTTACTAAATTGTGCGATTTAGCGATTTACTAATTTGTTCCCTCGATTTGCGAAATTGTGCGAATTAGCGATTTACTAATTCGTTCCCTCGATTTACTAAATTGTGCGATTTAGCGATTTACTAATTCTTTCCCTCGATTCGCTAAATTGTGCTCACGATTTACTAATTTACGTCGGGCGCTTTTCTGCTCAGAGTTGCTTTTTTTTCAACTTCAGCCGCTCCGAGCGCTCCTGCAAAAACGCGAGCAGAACGCTCACTGCCAATAGAAAACAATTCAAAAAAGGTGCCTCTCACTGCACAAAACACGTTCAGTCTGATCGGGGCCTTACTTTTCCAATCACTGGTTCAAAACAAATCATTCGCAAAGGTGTTTGAAGCGTCACAAAACAGTGTTTCGAAAGCGTCTGTCGATTGGCCAGTGGCTTAAAGCGCACTTAAATTTCAGCACTCGACACACATTGATCGAACAGTAACGATGCTGTCGGTTTTACCACATCAATCTCATCCATTTGAAGTGCAGCAAAGCTGATTTGAAGCTCTGAAAACAGCGTCTCCTTGACATGTGCAACACAAACCAAACTGTTCCAGTCTCAGATACAACTTCAGTGTTTGAGGGCAGGGCAAAGGTGATGTCGTTCGTGGACAGCCAATGATGTCTGGCATTATGCAAATTTGTCACAATGTCACAGACCTTTTACATTTACTTTTAAATATTAAAAAAGGCCTAATAGGGGCACTTTATTATCAGTGTTTTTGATGATAAACGAAGCAGAAATCGGCTCTATGTTGATTCGTGTCGACTCCTCTGCAGGTGATTGGATTGAAGCCAGGTGAGGACGGAGTTGCTCCGAAAGTCACCTGTACAAACAAGGTGAGTGAGATCTCCTGACCTTCAGCCAATCATCACGACAAACTCATCACTAACAGCCAGTCAAGCATGAATATTGTCTGTTCACTGCATCCCTCCGAACTCAGAGATATAAAGAGGGAAATGAGTGGGTAAGAAATAGACTAGAATGCACTCTTAGCATCCCATAAACCCTACTTTAGACTAGTACACAGTAAAAACCCCAGAGTTAAATCAACTCTGCTCAGATAACATTTGGTCCCTCTCTAAATAGTGTTAAAGTCACACTCTTCAGAGATTGAATGTCTTTTATCGTCAATTGTAGTTCTTGTGTTTCTCTATTCTTTAGTGATTCTGCTTGTTAACAGCAGGCGTTCATCAATAATGTTCAGTCATCGCTTAATTAACTGCTTAATTATCTCATTAACTTTAACTCCGCTTCAGTGTGACTTTAACACTATTTAGAGCGGAACCAAATGTTATCTGAGCAGAGTTGATTTAACTCTGGGGTTTTTACTGTGTACACGTGCTGAATTAGTGCACACTAACTAGTGGTGGACTCTCATGCTTTCAGTGGTTAGTTGAAGCGTTGAATCTTCTGCTCCAAACCCTTAACTCCTAACCCTCTCACTATCGGCTACAGCGGTGGTTCTCAACCAAGGCTTAAAGATTTACAAATAACACTATTTGTGATATAACTTTGATATTGTTGGTAATATTTCAAGATGAACTCTTACTGGACTGAAGCAGTTTAGGATTACTCGATCATCCACGCGAGTAATAAATATGATCATCGGGCTTTTGCGGAAGTTTATTTGTTCATCTCTCAGTCGTTGTATTGCATTATGTTTTATAACTAAGCATTTAAATATCACCTTACTAGGTAGATAACGACTGATATTTATGCATTTTATATAAATACTCTGTTATAAAGATCTCATTGATTTACAGTACAAGCGTTAAAATTTCCTATTGCACATTAATATCAGCATCTGCAGCAAATTGCATTATGTCTCAGTTTGGGACATAAAATTGAGTTATTTTTTTAGTATATCATACTATATGAGCCATAAAAGCCAACAAAAACACACATTCGCAAACTTGTTTTGCATGTAAAGGTTCAACAAATGGTTCCTTTTAAACATATTTTCATATTTAAAATGAGGCTTCCTCCAGATATCCAGATGTTTCAAACACAGTTGTTGAGGAGGTCAAATGAAACAGTTTTTATTTATTTAAAATCTTTTATGTCATCTGGTTGAGAATCACTGTGCTTTATGTTGCCCTGAGATTTCTCTCCTGTTCTGTGTAGAAAGAAGATTCGCAGGACATTGGTGAAATCGCTTACTTCCCTCCAAACGCAACCTTCAGCCTCATGTACTACCCATACTACGGCAAGAGAGCTCAGGCAAGAATACACACACACACACACACATACACACACATGTGGTGTTTTCATGGTTTATGGGGACATTCCATAGGCGTAATGGTTTTATACGGTAGAAACTGTACATTCTGTCCCCCTACACTACCCCTACCCCTAAATCTACCCATCACACAAAATGTTCTGCTATATAAAAGATAATTCTGTATGATTTATAAATTTGTTTCCTCATGGTGACCAAGAAAATGTCCCCACAAGACATTTGGTCCCCGTAATGCAGGGAATACCCACACACACACTCACTCTCTCTCTCTCTCGCACACACAACACTGATGTGATTGTATACGTGTGTAACCTCTCTCTGTGTGTGTGTTTAGGTGAATTACTCTCAGCCTCTGGTGGCCGTGAAGTTCATGAACATCACTCTCAACACAGACGTCAATGTAGAGTGTAAGGTCAGCGCTTACATTAACGCTACTAACAACGAGAGAGACAAGTTCGCTGGCCGCGTGTCCTTCAAGCTGCGCATCAACAAAGCGTAGAGCAACTGCATCTGCCACACACACACACACACACACACACACACACAGGAGATTGTAGGAGGTGTCAATCATATCTCAAAGTGTTTAATGTATTTGTCCGTCCTCATACTCGGGTCTACATGATGATTTCTGTGTGCGTGCGTGCGTGCGTGTCTTTGTATCTCTGTGTGTTTTAAATACTCTTGACTGTCGTCATACCCAGCTGATATCGTTCCAAAGTGAAATCAAGAGAGCAGGAAAATATCAATCGAGCCTTTCTAAATCTCTAGACAACCAATACAGACATAATCATGAGCAATCCAGTGAATTCAGAGGGACCACAACCATTCGAGAATGGAGATTTTTTTTTTTTTAAATTTCATGGCAAACACATTTTCCTCATTTGTGCGTAATTGTCATGAAAATAATATCAAATCCGGCCCAAAGATAAGCTTAATTTTCTGTATGGAAAACATAATATCTTGCTTCTTTCTTTTGATATGCGACCTGGATTCATTCGTTTTGTCTATAATAATAGCTTTTATGTCAATCAGCTCGAATTCAACGTCATTCCTAATGACTAAAATCTGAATGAATAAGGAAATGCGTAGATTAACGTGTTAATATGATTGATTTACAAATAGAGCCATAACTTTCCATATCCGTCACAGCTCTAAAACCGATATCTGTTTTACCCATCCATCTGTTTATTTATTTATTTATTTATTTATTTATTGATTGATTGATTGATGAATTAAGGTACATTTATGATGTTATTTATTTATTATCTGATTTGTGGTTTTTATTTTTTATATTACAATGTTTGTGAAAACACTTTTGTAACTGTAATGTTCACACACACACACACACACACACACACAAGCTATGTTAAACTGAAACGACTGGCTGACGTTCTGCACATGCTCAGATTGCACTCAACGACTGACACATAAGCCAATCAGCTTCAAGCTACGCCATATCAGTTCGCCATTTGTTTCGCGCTTAATTTGCCCAATCGAATAATAATGTATTCGCTCCATTTTGTCCAGAACGGTTCGACCCATCTTTCTAAATGTGTACACAGCAATACCTTCTGGTCCAAGAGTGTACTGTTAATACTTGTAAATAATGCCGAATCTGGGGGTAGTTAACGAAGAGAGTAGTTACGAAGAAGAAGAAAAAAAAGACTTCAATTAAGAAAATTTGCCAATACTTAATAATGTAGATGAATGAACAAACAAACATGTTTTTCCTCCCGAAAAGTTTTTTAATTCATTTGTTGTTGAGCACATCATGGGTTAGCTGCACTTTAGCGCACGGCGGGAAAATAACGCGAACTTTAGACGAATATATTTCTCAAAACTTTAGTTCATTTCTTCTTAGCTTTGGTAGAGTCTTAGATTTTTATCATGTGATTTGACATTTGGATGTTCAAGGCGATTCGAGTCAAAGCCGCCCTGATTAGCGAGCAGGTTGTCGAGACGGTCTTAGCATAGTGATTATTAGCGAACCACTAGCCTGCCATTGACGACGTTCGGGCGGGTGGCCTGTCTGTTTATTTTTTTTCCCCCTTTCGTGTTTTTTTACAATCCAATCCTTCATTTCGCCCCCAGTAGTGAATGTGCTGTGTTTCTATTGGGTTACTGCCACAGTGTTGTGCATTTGAAACATTTGAGGGTGTGTGTTAGAAAAGCGTGTGGGGAAAAAAGAGCCAAACGCGGCCAAACTTTTAAATTAACGTCACTTGTTCATCCGTCGCACATCAGATCAAAACTTACAGGCCTGATGTTGGGAACAGTTCAATGTTTACACAAGAGCAGTGACTAATAACTAGATTAGCCGCGTGCTAAACTTACGCTGCCTGCCGTACGTTTACTAAGATCTACTTCACGTGTGCTGCCTGACCGCTCTATGTCATGGAATAGATTTTATATGTTTTTAGGATATGGTAAATCGAATTATTGCACATTCTTTTCAACTTATGTATTTTAGATGCAGCAGTGATGGATGCGTCGCTGCGTCGAGCGTTTGTAAATCACTTTTCATACGGTTTATTCATTTCCATAAGACGAAAAATTCAGTCTGGCGGGAATTTGGAACATCACCATTGAAACAGTGCGTGATGTCATAAGTGTAACTGAGTGTTTAGACGCGGTCACATTTACCGTTGCGCGGCACAATCTCGCGGGCGAATTCCAGTCAGGAATTTCGCGTGAGCGCGAAAGTGTTCCCAGTGTACATTCCGCTCATGTTCGAGTTGGTCGTGCAAGTGTTTTGCTAGGTTTGGAAGGTGACTTTGGTGTGAGCAGTTCCTGATACATCGCTACACTATTGCCTGCGAAATTTCTCCCGAATTTCGCTAATGTGACCGCACCTTTACAGCTTCAATTGAACCTACACGCTTCTGACAATATCATGGATGACACAGGGCGAAAAACATGGGCTTACACAAACAATGGCAATGACAAACACACCTGCGCTACTAAAAACTCATTACAGAGTTTTTCACTCTCTCACACACACTGACGGCACCTTTGAGCTCTTTGTCCCCGTCTGTGTTTCTCTCCAATCCAATAACGCGACACGCTCGTCACTTTTGAGTTTCGCCGGATGACTTCAATAGCTCACAGACTCATCCCGGTTTCTCATCTGTCCTTCATAGTGAGACGGTGTCTTATTCTTTCTTCACTCTCTGTAAAAACACTGCTCAGAAACTAGATGTATCTTATTAAATATCCTGAATATACTGTTATATATTGCCTGACATGAAAATTGTGAAACTTATATTCGAAAAACAAATGATTATCATTATAAATTAAAAATGGAAACTGGAAATAAAAACATTTTGTGTTTAACAAACATTTTGGGTCTTTTTTTTGCTTTAAAAAACTGTAAATGAAACATGTCATGTTCTTCTATCTAAATACAAAGTTCTGTCATGAATCTCTAGATGGCGCAGGTTGATAGGTCCTTAAATTCGCTTGCAATCACGTCATTCTCTATAGGGCACAGCTGAGTGGTTCCTGCTGTATCAGTAGCCAATGAGCTCGCTGTTCCACCTTCAAATACTTGGTCAGCATTTGCTGTAGCAGTTTGAAAATGCTTTTAAAAACCCTCCACCTTCCCCAGAACCACCTGTATAGTTGTTCATGTACGTTATATTGTGTGCCGCAGTGTCATGTATGTATTGGCAATAGCAAGCCCCGTACTAGCTCTGCAGCAGCAGTAGCAGCAATAACGAACAGCAGCATTAATCAACAGAAGCAGTAATAACAGCAGCAGCAGCAATAACAGCAGCAGCAGCAATAATAACAGCAGCAGCAATAACAGCAGCAGCAGCAGCAGCAATAACAGCAGCAGCAGCAATAATAACAGCAGCAGTAATAACAGCAGCAGCAGCAATAACAGCAGCAGCAGCAATAACAGCAGCAGCAGCAATAACAGCAGCAGCAGCAATAACAGCAGCAGCAGTAATAACAGCAGCAACAGCAGCAGCAGCAGCAATAACAGCAGCAGCAGCAGTAATAAAGGCAGCACCAGCAATAACAGCAGCAGCAGTAATAACAGCAGCAGCAGCAATAATAACAGCAGCAGCAGCAATAACAGCAGCAGCAGTAATAATAACAGCAGCAGCAGTAATAAAGGCAGCAGCAGCAGCAATAACAGCAGCAGCAGCAGTAATAAAGGCAGCAGCAGCAATAACAGCAGCAGCAGTAATAACAGCAGCAGCAGCAATAATAACAGCAGCAGCAGCAATAACAGCAGCAGCAGTAATAATAACAGCAGCAGCAGCAATAACAGCAGCAGCAGCAGCAGCAATAACAGCAGCAGCAGCAGCAGCAATAATAACAGCAGCAATAATAACAGCAGCAATAACAGCAGCAGCAGCAATAACAGCAGCAGCAGCAATAACAGCAGCAGCAGCAATAACAGCAGCAGCAGCAATAACAGCAGCAGCAGTAATAACAGCAGCAGCAGCAATAACAGCAGCAGCAGCAATAACAGCAGCAGCAGTAATAACAGCAGCAGCAGCAGCAATAATAACAGCAGCAGCAGCAGCAATAACAGCAGCAGCAGTAATAACAGCAGCAGCAGCAGCAATAACAGCAGCAGCAGTAATAACAGCAGCAATAACAGCAGCAGCAGCAATAACAGCAGCAGCAGCAATAACAGCAGCAGCAGTAATAACAGCAGCAGCAGCAGCAGCAATAATAACAGCAGCAGCAGCAATAACAGCAGCAGCAGCAATAACAGCAGCAGCAGCAGCAATAATAACAGCAGCAGCAGCAGCAATAACAGCAGCAGCAGTAATAACAGCAGCAGCAGCAGCAATAACAGCAGCAGCAGTAATAACAGCAGCAATAACAGCAGCAGCAGCAATAACAGCAGCAGCAGTAATAACAGCAGCAATAACAGCAGCAGCAGCAATAACAGCAGCAGCAGCAATAACAACAGCAGCAGTAATAACAGCAGCAACAACAGCAGCAGCAGCAATAACAGCAGCAGCAGCAATAACAGCAGCAGCAGCAATAACAGCAGCAGCAGTAATAACAGCAGCAATAACAGCAGCAGCAGCAATAACAGCAGCAGCAGCAATAACAGCAGCAGCAGTAATAACAGCAGCAGCAGCAGCAGCAATAACAGCAGCAGCAGCAGCAGCAATAACAGCAGCAGCAGCAGCAATAACAGCAGCAGCAGCAATAACAGCAGCAGCAGCAGCAGCAGCAATAACAGCAGCAGCAGTAATAACAGCAGCAATAACAGCAGCAGCAGCAATAACAGCAGCAGCAGCAATAACAGCAGCAGCAGTAATAACAGCAGCAGCAGCAGCAATAATAACAGCAGCAGCAGCAGCAATAACAGCAGCAGCAGTAATAACAGCAGCAGCAGCAGCAATAACAGCAGCAGCAGTAATAACAGCAGCAATAACAGCAGCAGCAGCAATAACAGCAGCAGCAGCAATAACAGCAGCAGCAGTAATAACAGCAGCAGCAGCAGCAGCAATAATAACAGCAGCAGCAGCAATAACAGCAGCAGCAGCAATAACAGCAGCAGCAGCAGCAATAATAACAGCAGCAGCAGCAGCAGCAGCAATAACAGCAGCAGCAGTAATAACAGCAGCAGCAGCAGCAATAACAGCAGCAGCAGTAATAACAGCAGCAATAACAGCAGCAGCAGCAATAACAGCAGCAGCAGCAGTAATAACAGCAGCAATAACAGCAGCAGCAGCAATAACAGCAGCAGCAGCAATAACAACAGCAGCAGTAATAACAGCAGCAACAACAGCAGCAGCAGCAATAACAGCAGCAGCAGCAATAACAGCAGCAGCAGCAATAACAGCAGCAGCAGTAATAACAGCAGCAATAACAGCAGCAGCAGCAATAACAGCAGCAGCAGCAATAACAGCAGCAGCAGTAATAACAGCAGCAGCAGCAGCAGCAATAACAGCAGCAGCAGCAGCAGCAATAACAGCAGCAGCAGCAGCAATAACAGCAGCAGCAGCAATAACAGCAGCAGCAGCAGCAGCAGCAATAACAGCAGCAGCAGCAATAACAGCAGCAGCAGCAGCAATAATAACAGCAGCAGCAGCAATAACAGCAGCAGCAGCAATAACAGCAGCAGCAATAACAGCAGCAGCACCAATAACAGCAGCAGCACCAATAACAGCAGCAGCAGCAGCAGCAATAACAGCAGCAGCACCAATAACAGCAGCAGCAGTAATAACAGCAGCAGCAGCAGCAATAACAGCAGCAGCAGTAATAACAGCAGCAGCAGCAGCAGCAGCAATAACAGCAGCAGCAGCAATAACAGCAGCAGCAGCAGCAATAATAACAGCAGCAGCAGCAGCAATAATAACAGCAGCAGCAGCAATAATAACAGCAGCAGCAGCAGCAATAACAGCAGCAGCAGCAGCAATAATAACAGCAGCAGCAGCAGCAATAATATCAGCAGCAGCAGCAATAACAGCAGCAGCAGCAGCAATAACAGCAGCAGCAGTAATAACAGCAGCAGCAGCAGCAATAACAGCAGCAGCAATAACAGCAGCAGCAGTAATAACAGCAGCAGCAGCAGCAGCAATAATATCAGCAGCAGCAGCAATAACAGCAGCAGCAGCAGCAATAACAGCAGCAGCAGTAATAACAGCAGCAGCAGCAGCAATAATAACAGCAGCAGCAGCAGCAGCAATAACAGCAGCAGCAGCAATAACAGCAGCAGCAGCAGCAATAATAACAGCAGCAGCAGCAATAACAGCAGCAGCAGCAATAATAACAGCAGCAGCAATAACAGCAGCAGCAGCAGCAGCAATAACAGCAGCAGCAGCAATAATAACAGCAGCAGCAATAACAGCAGCAGCAGCAATAACAGCAGCAGCAGCAATAACAGCAGCAGCAGCAATAACAGCAGCAGCAGTAATAACAGCAGCAACAGCAGCAGCAGCAGCAGCAATAACAGCAGCAGCAGCAGTAATAAAGGCAGCAGCAGCAATAACAGCAGCAGCAGTAATAACAGCAGCAGCAGCAATAATAACAGCAGCAGCAGCAATAACAGCAGCAGCAGTAATAATAACAGCAGCAGCAGTAATAAAGGCAGCAGCAGCAGCAATAACAGCAGCAGCAGCAGTAATAAAGGCAGCAGCAGCAATAACAGCAGCAGCAGTAATAACAGCAGCAGCAGCAATAATAACAGCAGCAGCAGCAATAACAGCAGCAGCAGTAATAATAACAGCAGCAGCAGCAATAACAGCAGCAGCAGCAGCAGCAATAACAGCAGCAGCAGCAGCAGCAATAATAACAGCAGCAATAATAACAGCAGCAATAACAGCAGCAGCAGCAATAACAGCAGCAGCAGCAATAACAGCAGCAGCAGCAATAACAGCAGCAGCAGTAATAACAGCAGCAGCAGCAGCAATAATAACAGCAGCAGCAGCAGCAGCAGCAATAACAGCAGCAGCAGTAATAACAGCAGCAGCAGCAGCAATAACAGCAGCAGCAGTAATAACAGCAGCAATAACAGCAGCAGCAGCAATAACAGCAGCAGCAGTAATAACAGCAGCAGCAGCAGCAGCAATAATAACAGCAGCAGCAGCAATAACAGCAGCAGCAGCAATAACAGCAGCAGCAATAATAACAGCAGCAGCAGCAGCAGCAATAACAGCAGCAGCAGTAATAACAGCAGCAGCAGCAGCAATAACAGCAGCAGCAGTAATAACAGCAGCAATAACAGCAGCAGCAGCAATAACAGCAGCAGCAGTAATAACAGCAGCAATAACAGCAGCAGCAGCAATAACAGCAGCAGCAGCAATAACAACAGCAGCAGTAATAACAGCAGCAACAACAGCAGCAGCAGCAATAACAGCAGCAGCAGCAATAACAGCAGCAGCAGCAATAACAGCAGCAGCAGTAATAACAGCAGCAATAACAGCAGCAGCAGCAATAACAGCAGCAGCAGTAATAACAGCAGCAATAACAGCAGCAGCAGCAATAACAGCAGCAGCAGCAATAACAGCAGCAGCAGTAATAACAGCAGCAGCAGCAGCAGCAAAAACAGCAGCAGCAGCAGCAGCAATAACAGCAGCAGCAATAACAGCAGCAGCAGCAATAACAGCAGCAGCAGCAGCAGCAGCAATAACAGCAGCAGCAGCAATAACAGCAGCAGCAGCAGCAATAATAACAGCAGCAGCAGCAATAACAGCAGCAGCAGCAATAACAGCAGCAGCAATAACAGCAGCAGCACCAATAACAGCAGCAGCACCAATAACAGCAGCAGCAGCAGCAGCAATAACAGCAGCAGCAGTAATAACAGCAGCAGCAGCAGCAGCAATAACAGCAGCAGCAGTAATAACAGCAGCAGCAGCAGCAATAACAGCAGCAGCAGTAATAACAGCAGCAGCAGCAGCAGCAGCAATAACAGCAGCAGCAGCAATAACAGCAGCAGCAGCAGCAATAATAACAGCAGCAGCAGCAGCAATAATAACAGCACAGCAGCAGCAATAATAACAGCCAGCAGCAGCAGCAGCAATAACAGCAGCAGCAGCAGCAGCAATAATAACAGCAGCAGCAGCAGCAATAATATCAGCAGCAGCAGCAATAACAGCAGCAGCAGTAATAACAGCACAGCAGCAGCAGCAATAACAGCAGCAGCAGCAGCAATAACAGCAGCAGCAGTAATAACAGCAGCAGCAGCAGCAATAACAGCAGCAGCAGCAGCAATAACAGCAGCAGCAGTAATAACAGCAGCAGCAGCAGCAATAATATCAGCAGCAGCAGCAATAACAGCAGCAGCAGCAGCAGCAATAACAGCAGCAGCAGTAATAACAGCAGCAGCAGCAGCAATAATAACAGCAGCAGCAGCAGCAGCAATAACAGCAGCAGCAGCAATAACAGCAGCAGCAGCAGCAATAATAACAGCAGCAGCAGCAATAACAGCAGCAGCAGCAATAACAGCAGCAGCAATAACAGCAGCAGCAGCAATAACAGCAGCAGCACCAATAACAGCAGCAGCAGCAGCAGCAATAACAGCAGCAGCAGCAATAACAGCAGCAGCAGTAATAACAGCAGCAGCAGCAGCAATAACAGCAGCAGCAGTAATAACAGCAGCAGCAGCAGCAGCAATAACAGCAGCAGCAGCAATAACAGCAGCAGCAGCAGCAATAATAACAGCAGCAGCAGCAGCAATAATAACAGCAGCAGCAGCAGCAGCAGCAATAACAGCAGCAGCAGCAGCAATAATAACAGCAGCAGCAGCAGCAATAATATCAGCAGCAGCAGCAATAACAGCAGCAGCAGCAGCAATAACAGCAGCAGCAGTAATAACAGCAGCAGCAGCAATAATATCAGCAGCAGCAGCAATAACAGCAGCAGCAGCAGCAGCAATAACAGCAGCAGCAGTAATAACAGCAGCAGCAATAATAACAGCAGCAGCAGCAGCAATAATAACAGCAGCAGCAGCAGCAGCAATAATAACAGCAGCAGCAGCAGCAGCAATAACAGCAGCAGCAGCAGCAATAATAACAGCAGCAGCAGCAATAACAGCAGCAGCAGCAGCAGCAATAATATCAGCAGCAGCAGCAATAACAGCAGCAGCAGCAGCAATAACAGCAGCAGCAGTAATAACAGCAGCAGCAGCAATAATATCAGCAGCAGCAGCAATAACAGCAGCAGCAGCAGCAGCAATAACAGCAGCAGCAGTAATAACAGCAGCAGCAATAATAACAGCAGCAGCAGCAGCAATAATAACAGCAGCAGCAGCAGCAGCAATAATAACAGCAGCAGCAGCAGCAGCAATAACAGCAGCAGCAGCAGCAATAATAACAGCAGCAGCAGCAATAACAGCAGCAGCAGCAGCAGCAATAATATCAGCAGCAGCAGCAATAACAGCAGCAGCAGCAGCAGCAATAACAGCAGCAGCAGCAATAACAGCAGCAGCAGCAGCAATAATAACAGCAGCAGCAGCAGCAATAATATCAGCAGCAGCAGCAACAGCAGCAGTGAAGCAGATCTATTCTGCCAATACCCAAAATATCAACATTGCCACATCCATTCCAATTCCAAAAACTCAAAAGTTTTCATGACAGCTTTGCAATTACAAAGACTTCATATTAACACAAACACTGTATACAGTATGAATTGTCTTTCCAATCTTATTTCTGGGGAATATTTTTGTTGCCAAACAACACCAAAGCAGAAACAACGGCTCATGACACAACAGAAAAACATGAATGTAATTTTCTTATAGAGGGAACTATATGAATGATATAATTCCGGATCTGATCCTCTGTGTGTCTCCTTATAAGAAAGAAATAATGACAACAACAACAACAACAACAACAAATATCTTTAATATATAAATTGTTTCTCCTGGATAATTTTCTTAAAATCACACAAACGAAATTCATCAATATTATCATTACTGTCTGACATGAGCTGAATAGGGCAATTGTTTTGGTTTCTAAACGTCTCCGGAATTTAGTTTCTACAGCGTGACTGATTAATTTTCTTTGATTGGACACAACCTTTGACATCAGCCACAAAAGATATGGGAAGTGTTTTCTGATAAGTCTATTTGTTTTACTATCTTAACTGCGCATGATTACACGGCTTTAAACGCCATGTTCCTGTTTGCAGTCATTGTTTCTTCCCTGCTGCCCATCACTATCAGACCTCTTGCACATTTATCGTTCATGACACACCAGTTCACAAACACTATCTGAGATTAAATGGTGAACAAACAGACTTTTATTCCTGCTTTTCTCTTGAGAAAAAGCCCAAATAATCATGGAATCATAATATTCTAGAGTTCCAGAAACTATCGCTTGCAACTGTGTTCAGATTTGCCAAGATACTCGTCCCTAAATCAAAGATTCAGTTGTATGAACGGACTCATTTCTAATCAAAAGATTCACTTCATTGCTCTATACTCACCGTATGACAATAGTGACATAACTGTCTGTTTTCTTTTGATCCTACAAGACATTTTAGGAGAAACATCTGACACAAAGTTCATAGCCTTCCATTAATAAACCTCTGAGCTTTGAAAGAGCACATCGTGAGTAGTAACACTTGAGTATTTTTATGTCTGACGCACACTTTGAGCAACAGAAACTAGTAATCATCCTGAATACATGATCTATTAACAAGTTTCCCTGATAAATAATTTAGCAAAACTAAAAACACAGCGAAATAGCGACATCTAGTGTACAAATAAGTGATGGGAAGCACTATTTTCACCTGCTGGACCAGAAGGTCACAGGCACTTTTTACACCAGACAGGAAGAATACACATAATAAGCTGAATATAATATTTTATGCCTATATTAAGAGATATTTGGGAGTGTGTTAAGGCAGGTCCTGCATGTTTCTGATCTCCAGCTCTGTCTGTGTCCGTCGGTGAATTTCTCGGATCGCCTCGATGATGACGCGCATCACAGGCTCCGCCTCTTCCTGCGTCCGCACGCAAACCAGCTGCAGGAAGACTTTGCGGTCGGGCATCGTCCGAAACACCAGCTCGGCCGCGCGCTGCACGAGCCAGGGATGATGAGGCGCCAAAACCTCCAGGTACGCGTCGCGGCACAGGTCGCCCATGCTCCGCCCCTCGGGTTCCGTCGCCAGCTTCTCCAGCAGCAGCTGTAACCATAGCAACGAGCGATGGAGGCGGAGCAAAGTCCGACTCCCGGAAGGCGTTTGGGTGTCGAAGGAGACCACGCCCCTCTGCAGCTCGGCCTCTAGCATGGAGCGCACGGAGTGGTAGGCGTGGTGAGGGGGCGGGGCTACGCGCTGAGCATCCTTCGTTAAAACGGTCGATTCTTCCAGTGAGAGCTGTCGGATGAGCGTGATCTTCTCCTCAACTTTATGAGTGAAAAAACCACCAGAGGGCCCAGAGACTCCATGAACCTGCACCACAGAACACAACATCAGCGGGAATCATTTTATGAACAATACATAAATATAGTGTTTCTTTAGAATGTATAATGGAGTCAGACTTTAGACTAGGGTCCAATTCTGTAATGATTAACTATGACTTTTCCCTCAATAAACTGCTAATTACTGCTATTAGGTAGTAGTTGGTAAGGTAGTTGCAAAGATTAGGATTAAGGGATGTAGAATATGACAGTGCAGAAAATAAACAGCCAATATACTAGTAATATTTATGCAAATAAACAAGTAGTTAATAGTGAGAGTTAGACTATATATATATATGTTTGAAAAACAGTATAAAAACAGAATGATGCTGCATTAAAGCAACATACTATGTGGAATATAATGCATTTTCAATTCGGAGGCCTGTTTCAAACAAACACTTCGAGGCTTATCCATGTTATCCAGCGATCTCATAACGTTGTGCTGAATTGACATCTGGGCAAGTGTGGACGGTCTCTCTTGCAGTATGGTGGACGCAAGCATGAGATATAAATATAGAAAATGAAATCACGGACAACACTCTAATGAAACTAAGACTGCCAGTAGGTGGCAGCAAATCATTGTCTTAACAATTGAATCACTCAGTCAAACGTTTAGTTGCTCAGAGATGTGCAATGACTCTACTGTGGATTAGTTGTGAAAAAGAAGGAGAACGGACAAGGTTCTAAAGGTTTGTTCATATCAAGAACAATAACTATAACAATAACTATTTACACCAAGAAAGATAACTATAACCATAACTATTTACACCAAGAAAGATAACTATAACCATAACTATTTACACCAAGAACGATAACTATAACCATAACTATAACAATTTACACCAAGAACGATAACTATAACCATAACTATTTACACCAAGAACGATAACTATAACCATAACTATTTACACCAAGAACGATAACTATAACCATAACTATAACAATTTACACCAAGAACGATAACTATAACCATAACTATTTACACCAAGAACGATAACTATAACGATACCTATTTACGCCAAGAACAATAACTATAACCATAACTATTTACACCAAGAACGATAACTATAACCATAACTATAACAATTTACACCAAGAACGATAACTATAACCATAACTATTTACACCAAGAACGATAACTATAACCATAACTATTTACACCAAGAACGAGAACTATAACGATAACTATTTACACCAAGAACGATAACTATAACCATAACTATTTACACCAAGAACGAGAACTATAACGATAACTATTTACGCTAAGAACGATAACTATAACGATAACTATTTACGCCAAGAACGAGAACTATAATGATAACTATTTACGCTAAGAACGATAACTATAACGATAACTATTTATGCTAAGAACGATAACTATAACGATAACTATTTACACCAAGAACGATAACTATAACGATAACTATAACAATTTACACCAAGAACGATAACTATAACCATAACTATTTACACCAAGAACGATAACTATAACCATAACTATTTACACCAAGAACGATAACTATAACGATAACTATTTACGCTAAGAACGATAACTATAACGATAACTATTTACGCCAAGAACGATAACTATTTACGCTAAGAACGATAACTATAACGATAACTATTTACGCTAAGAACGATAACGATAACTATTTACACCAAGAACGATAACTATAACCATAACTATTTACACCAAGAACGAGAACTATAACGATAACTATTTACACCAAGAACGATAACTATAACGATAACTATTTACGCTAAGAACGATAACTATAACGATAACTATTTACGCCAAGAACGATAACTATTTATGCTAAGAACGATAACTATAACGATAACTATTTACGCTAAGAACGATAACGATAACTATTTACACCAAGAACGATAACTATAACGATTACTATTTGCGTCCACAGTAAGAAACGATAACGGTGTGTATATTCAAATCTCACGCGCCGCAGTTCCAAAATGTGTACATCTTTTTGCTGTTCTTGTTGCATTTATACTGTGTAACCAGCAGATGTCCTCAGCATGCTATGTTTCGTGAACAGCTAGTGAAATCGATCTGATCTAACAGTGAATTTAGTTGAGGAAGTCACTATAGTGGAATAAAAACAACTAGTCTTTTTCACTGCAACTTCAACGGAAGCAAGACTAGCGCTGGATACCTGAGGTAATTTTATGTGTTTGCTAGCTTAGCATAATGATCTCATCGCTAATAATTCTCAACCTTTATTCCGAGGGTATGACCGATTGTTTTCCATACATCCATCTTCTTTAAAGTTTCCTTGAAAAGCGGGTTTGACTTGTCAAGCAGTGGCGTCTTTTTCTGGAACTTATCCGCGACGACGTCATTTCAAATGCGCGAGGCCTCAAATTAGCACGGATTCTGATTGGCTGTCAGCGTTTGATCGTTCAACAGCTGGAAAAAAATCGAAAGTCATCCCAACAATATCGTTTCTCTACATCGTTATGCTTATAATGACATCGTGTGGACAGTGCTATTCTTTTATATTTTTTTAGAACTACATGTTTATCGTTGTCGTTCTTGGCGTGAACGGGCCTTAAGTCTAAAATGAAAGTCACATGACACTTTGTCTATTGAACAGTTGTATAACATCATTTGCAATAATGCGGATATTCGGGAAAACATATCGCGTTATGAATATTAAAAATACACAAAATGTCTTAAATTTTTAATTTCCAGGATAATGGGGGGTGGGGCTCTTTCTCCAGCAAAAGGTCGCAACCGCGAAAATGTTTAATGAAAATAAAAACAGTATCAAAGTTACAGCTTCATGAATATCGTACTTGATCAGCTCCTCCCAGCAGAGCAGGTACTGATCCAGCAGCACGTCGGAGGCGGGGCCGAGGGCGGAGTTTAGATGCAGGAGGAGGCGGGACACTTGGAACCGCTGTCCAGCGCACTCCCCGATGATGTCACTTCCTCCAAGCGCGTCAGTGACAGCGGCCCGAACCACCTGGACAGGAAGAGAGTGTCAATCAGCACGAGCAGTTAATGTTAATGATGTGAAGTATTCGCGTCTCACCTGTCTGGCAGGTGTGTACACATTCAGACAAGGCCGCCACGACTGCTCACAACTCTGAAATGTTCCTTGAGCTGCAGAGAAAATCAGCAAAACACACAGTTATTCAAGCGTGACGGTGTGTGTGTGTGTGTGTGTGTGTGACGGTGAAAGGTTACATTCACTCACGCAGCCACAGCGAGCTGAGAAACAGCAGCAGACTCAACGTGACTGTGGTCACGACACACACCGGCGCAGACGACAGCGCATTCTCGTCGCAGTCTCCTCTCCTAATGAACAGAGTAAAACTCAAATCAGCGTGACCTTTGAACTGCTGCGCGTGTCACTCAATCGGGCTTGTGTAAAGACCAGGGTTGAGCTGAACTAAAACACATTTTCAACATGTAAATAGCCCAGTTTGAACTGACGAACAGGACGCGATTTGAATTTAATGAAAATGGAATTAAAACGGGACATTCGTGTAAGAGTTGTGGTTTTAGTAATACATTTCTTATGTAAATATGAATAAACATATGGATTATTTCCAGAAATCAGGGTTATTAACATGAACCGAAACCATAAAAATATTTTACGTTACTTGAAATAATATAAACAAACTTCAATATAATAATATATATATATATATATAAAAACGTGTTTATTTCAGGCTGTTTTCAAGGCAAAATTTCTCATTTTTGTTTAGTTTCACTTCAAGTACTAAAATCACAAACTAAAACTGAAATAAAATGAATAAAAAAAAATGACAAAATGATTAAAACATTTACGTTTATTCATTTGGCAGACGCTTTTATCCACATACAGTAAGCGATCGTGAAGAGGCAAAACAACTAAATTAAAAGGAACATAAATATATTGATACATAGTAACAATAAATGATACAAAAATAACACTGCAAGAAACTTTACATTATAATTTTTTTATTGTAAAAGTGAGAGGCAACAGGAAGAAAAAAATACACAAAGGAAAAATACAGATATAAATATCATATATTAAAGTGCAAAAGTTATTCCACAGCCTTTCAGCAAATGAAAATCAGCATGAAAATCACATTAATAATAGCGATGATAATGTACACTAATATAGATTTATAACATCTATTAATCAGTGTTTGAAATGCAGAAATCACAAAAATTTTATTATATTTAATAAATCAACCTGGTTTATGTTATAGATCACAGCGAAACGCTTCTCTAACCAAGAACATTTGCTTTTTTATTTTCATTTTAAATCGTAAATGTTGGTTGTTTTGAACCACATTAAGAGAATGTGTCTCATCTGAGAAAAAATGGACAAAATTAATCAAAAAGGATGATGCAGTTTATTGGTTTTCACATTCTTCCCATCATTCCAACTCTTCATATTTATCAATTAAAATGAGTCCATTTTTAAATTCTGACAAAAAAGTTTTTATATGACATGACTTCACACACATTGCTTAAACATCAGATAAAACATTCAGAGTGATAAACCTGCTTTCATACTTGCACACAAACATCACAGACGTGTTCAGTGAAGAACCAGAGACGCTCGTAATGACATCACAGGAGTGGGCGGGGCTTAGCACTGACAGACAGCTCAATCAGCCAATGAGCTGTCACTGCCATGACTGGAGTTTGTGCAGTTTGGATTGACGCTCTTCCTCCTATTTCTGAGACACAATCTAAATATATATATATTTATAAATAACAGTGGAAATGTTTATAGATTATATAAATATAGCATGATAGGCTCCTTTGATATATACCATGGCACTAGATATGTGTGTGTTCAGTATTTATTCAGGAGTGAGTGGCGTGACTCGGTTTTAATAAACTAATGTCCCGTTTAGTGCATGTCTCACCGGACGTCCTCGTCCCCAGAACACAGTTTTCGGTCCCTTGTTTGCCGAGACGTGTTTGAGCGCGGGCGGTTGTTTCAGCTCTTTGAGCAACTCTGGGCTGCTCAAACTCACTGCAGAAGAAAAGCAGGACTCACTGTCACTGCATTCATCCATCAAGATGCATTGTGGGATACAATATTTGTACATTTTGCAGGTTTCATATCACACATGCAGTAAAAAGTCAAAATTATGGCTATAATAATGGCTAAGTATGTCATAATTATGACATTTTAAGATTTACCAATTAATGATTTTTTTTTTTTATTTGGCGGGAATGGGCTTCACTCACTCGGCCGCTCAGCAGATGTTGACTGGGTGGGCGTGGCTTTAGTTGGAGTTGTGGGCGGAGTTACGTGATCAGTCTGTTATGGACACAGGCAATGGGTTGAAATCACTGGTTATTTCATGTTTTATCATAAAGAGAGTCTCTCTTACCTTACTTTCTTCCATTGCTGCTCACCACGTGCTCACAGTTCCGATCGATTCAAGTTACGAAAGATGACAGAAAAGATGGACGTTGACGTTGGCAAGGATCGCGATAACTTTTCTTCTTCAACTATCGAAACACTTAAAGCTGAAACAGTTCTATTAGTAGTTGCTGTATTTGCAGGCTATCTATATTTGACCCGGTCGCTGTGAGGAACTTGTTTCTCTCTCGTCGTTCATCGTGATCCGCCTTAAGTCTCAATTCTGCAGCGACATTAATCATTTACTGACTTTATGACTCTAAAGTCCACTGAAAACACCCTGAAAAAAACAAACAAAACACAATTCTGAGAAATACTGCCGAAACACTGTTCAATTTTAAATTGAAAACACTTTATTTTAACACATTGACGATTTCTGTGATCATGAAGTTGTTGAGTGATTGATGCAATATCAAATTACGCCAAAATTGAGGACAATCGCTCAATATTTTTCTCCATGTTATGCGGTGTCCGAGTTTTAAGTCAACAGTGGAGTGAGAGCTGGGTGTTTAGCTATGTTTTTGGGTATAAAACTGCAGTAAATCTGACAAAACTTTCCTTTTTGGGCATTCTCGAAGGTGGAAGGATTCATGAATAGAGTTGAGGAGTGTGAGGAGCAGATCCAGCGTCAGCGCCCTCTGGCTGTGGAGCTGCAGAAGCTGCACGAACTCCTCCAGTGTGCAATTTCAAGCAAGCATAACTGCTACAAATAACAGATAAAAATGACTGGAAGCGAATGAAAGGCCATACTATGGGAGCCCGTAGCCGCAACTGAAAAAAAAGAAAGACGATTTTTGCGACTTTTTATCTCAGAATTCTGACTTTATACCTCACAATTCTAACTTTATACCTCACAATTCTAACTTTATAACTCACAATTCTGACTTTATATCTCAGAATTCTGACTTTTTATCTCAAAATTCTGACTTTTTAACTCACAATTCTGACTTTATAACTCACAATTCTGACTTTATAACTCAGAATTCTGACTTTATAACTCAGAATTCTGACTTTTTATCTCAGAATTATAAAAAGTTGCAAAAATCTTTTTTTTCAGTGGCAGAAATGGGCGTCTAAACCAAATACATTTTGAAACCAAACAAAATTATAAATTAAAATACCTGAAAAAACGAGCTGGATAAGCTTCTTCTAAATTCTCCATCATCTTTCAAAGCTGAGAAAAATAGTTTGCTCCAATTGTTAACCGTTCTGCATCAATAGCAACACATTTAGAGCAATCCAGTAATTGTTTTAGTAGCAGGCTATTACGACGACTCCATACAATATTTAAACAAAAAAAAGTCAAAATTTAAAAGATTACCTATGGATTTACTGTTTTTAATGGATAAGAATGTGTAAGGGATTTTCACTAACCACAATCAAATAGATTTTACATACAATGATAAAGAAATTATCAGTATTTACAGTACTTACATATTACAGTATGATAGACAAAACATGTACAAGTGCAAACAAAAGATTATTTAGGCCTTTAAAAAAACCTAATGCTGACGAAACGGATAACATTTACAATGAAATATTTCAAAATGTTCATTAGAACTGAGGTACAAGTTTGGATTGTGTGAATCAAATCATTTAATTTATGAAAGCAGAAACAGTAATTAGAGTAAGGAATGAAATAAATCTTTATCCTGTATAAACCTCTGCGTTGAGCTCCAGTGACGCCTTCTCTCTCTCTTCATATCTGCGATAAAAAACAATCAATATCCAGCATGGACTGACATTTATTATCTCCTTTAGTAAAAACGTTTACATTTAAGACATTCTAACTATGAAGTTTCTGAGAGCAAAATAGAGCTTTAGCGCCACCTACTGGCAGTTTGGACCAGAACACACAACACCCTTGTTTTGTCGCATATCATATGAGCTCTGTCTTTCTTTCTTTTTGTGATTTTCCCTGCAGATCTTCTTCTGTGCTGCCCTGAGAATAAACACCGTCGAGAATTTCATAAATTTGATGATAATTTACATTGTTCTGACAAGAAAATGCAATACTCACATTAGCTCGATAAATCAAGATTCTCCTCACAGAGACGGACCGCCAAAATAACCGTTGGAATTTAAATGCCTGAGATTCGCGCTTCAGGGTCGTGACGTGTGCATTCGTCATACAGTGGCCAGACAACGGACACCATTTTTAAAATATTATATATATATATATATATATATATATAGATATAGTATAAACTGTGATAACTTGATATTTGCTCCTGCTATCATCAAATTAAGGAACTAAACAAAACTACATATATAGTCTATCTATTTTTTACACTGTTTACACACTCAGCAGGGATGAATTGGGAACCGTTTCATATTTATGATGGGCGGAGCTATATGATGTAACCGCTTGTGTGCAAAAGACTTCAGTGAAAATGAAACTGAACAGATGAACTGGAAGCAACTTTTCTTTTCAGAAACTCTGACATTAACGATCGAATCTGAGATTCACTCACAGGTAAGAAATGCACTATAGTTCACTAGTTTAATAGTATGAAGCAGTATAAGAATGTTGGTAAAATTAAAGTCTGTTTTCATCAGACTTTGATCAAAAACTGGAAGTACGTGAACTGCAGACAGAATAAAAAAAGTTCAGTGAAAAAAATCCATTAAACAGGGGTTTACAGATGTTTATTAAGTAGGTTATTTGTTTGAAAAATTACACTTCGACTCATTTTTTGTGTTGTATTTTATAAAATATCTTAAAGGCATTAAAATGTTGTAAAACCTGTTACAACTCAGAATCCACTATTTTGCCCATAAAGCGGTCAGGGGAGTCAGTAGATGAACGTTGGTGAACTTGAATCACGTCTTGAAACAACATTCCTTCTGATGTTCATTCATGTTTATTTGATGCTATAAATGAACTGAAGAGATGATCGAGGAGCTACAGCGACACATTAAACACACACTAGACGCTATTTATTGATTAAACGTCTTTAAATAATTACTATTAAATATGAAACTGTTTCATATCAAAAGTAACATGCTCTGTCTTGTCTGTCGACGTGTTGTCAGTGTCCTCTTTGCTCCACAATGTATTTTACACTGTGTGAGAACATGATGTGTGGCGTGAGAGCGCATGGCAACAGTAACTAAAGGGGGCGGGTCTTTGCGAAGGCTCAGTTGCTGTACTGTGGCTTCCAAGTAATTGTCATTTGGCTACTTATCGTTTCAGTCATGGCATCCTCCAGTGGTCCAGCACTAAATGAGGAGCTCCTGTGCTCCATCTGTCTGGAAGTGTTCACTGATCCAGTCACCACTCCATGTGGACACAACTTCTGCAGAACCTGCCTGAGCAATTACTGGACGAACACACTGATCTGGTTCTGTCCACTCTGTACAGAAACATTCAGCAAAAGACCTGATCTCAAGATTAATACAACACTAAGAGAGGTTGTGCAACACTTTAATCTAGGAGAATCAAGGAGCAAGCTCAATCTAGAAGAATCTGAGGTGTTTTGTGACTTCTGTGGTGAAAGAAAGCAGAAAGCTGTGAAGACCTGCCTGACGTGTCAAAGCTCTTACTGTGATGATCATCTGGAGCCTCATCTCAGAGTCCCACGTCTAAAGAAACACAAACTCATTAATGCTGTGGAGAATCTGGAGGATTATATCTGCCAGAAACACGAGAGACCTCTGGAGATGTTCTGTAGAGATGATCAGATGTGTGTTTGTCTGTTCTGCACTGAAGGAGAACACAAGACTCACAACACTGTTCCTGTAGAGGAGGAGAGTCGACAGAAGAAGGTAAAGAGATACAGACAAGCCAATAGTTTTTTCATTGCATTTGTTTAAAGCTGATTTTGTGAGTTTTTCAGAATACAACATACACCGATCACGCATAACATTATGACCACTGCAGACGGGAACACCCCTCAAGAGCAAAGTTTTGGAAATGCTCTGACTCAGTTATCTAGCATCACAATTTGGCGCTTGTCAAACCCGCTCAAATCCTTACTCTTACCCATTTTTTCCTGCTTCTAACATCAACTTTGAGGACAAAATGTCCACTTGCTGTCTAATATTTCCACCGCTAACAGGTGCCGTGATGAAGAGATGATCAGTGTTATTCACTCCACCTGTCAGTTTCATAATGTCTTGTCTGATCGGTGTATGTTTCCTGCTAAACTGTCAAATATGTAATTAAAGATACAAAACTACAATTTTGAATCCATGGGGTTTTAAAATATTAAAATAAGACTTTGGAAAGCTAAATTCAGTGATAAATGTGTGTTTTTCCTCTGTATGTAGAAACAGCTGGTTCAGACACAGACAGATGTTCA
Organism: Opsariichthys bidens; assembly: GCA_037194245.1. Lineage (NCBI taxonomy): Eukaryota > Metazoa > Chordata > Actinopteri > Cypriniformes > Xenocyprididae > Opsariichthys > Opsariichthys bidens. Next base: position 27,994,750 of record CM074285.1, on the reverse strand, counting down.
TCAGATGATCCAGGACAGAATGAAGAAGATTCAAGAGATCCAATACTCAGTAGAGCAGAGAAAAGTTAGTGGAAAATATGATTACAACGAATCTTATTATGCATCATAATATTTCATTGATAAAGGTGCTGAATTAAGGTGCGGAAAAATTTGTGTTTCAAGTGACATAAATGAGAGAATTTTCATTTTTCAGTGAAGCATCTTCTTAAATTAATATTGAAAATATGATAAAGGAATTTGCTAATTGTTTTCATTTATCAGAGCAACATGGAGAAAGAGAAATCCTCCAGTGTTGAGATCTTCACTGATCTGATCCGCTCTATTGAGAGATGTCAGTCCGAGCTGCTGAAGATGATGGAGGAACAGCAGAAAGAAGCAGAGAAACAGGCTGAAGATCTCATTAAAGAGCTGCAGAAGGAAATCACTGAACTGGAGAAGAGAAACACTGAGCTGGAGAAGCTCTCACACACTGATGATCATCTCCATGTCATACAGGTCTGTGAACATCTGTCTCATAATGTACAATATTACAGGACAAACTCACTGTTTTCTAAACCTGATGAGCTGCCTCTGTAAGTGCTGTGACCTCACAACTTCAGTTTTCCCTGTGTTATACTGCAATCTGTGACCCACCGAGTTATGTGACCTTACACATAGTGTAGTGACAGTATGGGTTAAGATTAGCTCAATACAGCTCCGACTGCTGTTTAGGGATTGAATGACCTCAGATTTTTTTTAAAAATCGAGTTATGCGATCAGATAAGTTGACACAAGAGATGGGAATGCTTTGCAATAAGCTACAATTTGCAACTAGTGGCTATCTCCTTCAGAAGCAATTTTTTTGCTCAACTGTTTTTGTTCCACAGTTCGCGGATCTCTCTGGCTGGTGGGTAGGCGCATTCAACGGTGTGTGTTTGACGTAACGTCCATGTTGGCATTGTGATCGGGACTCTCCTTCTTTAACACGGAGGTACAAGTCCCTTTTTCTGCTACCCAGCCCCCCCGTGGCTTCTCAAATTGGATACTGGCCTTGGGTACCCACCTTTTCAATAAAAGAGTAGTCTCCAAAATCTCTGGGTCATGTTGGGTCTGTGCTGACAGTGTGCGACGCATGCCTTCCTCACTCTCAGCCACACCCTTATTCGCCATGGGCAGGGCATCGGCGCCTCGGGGATGCACAGCCTGGTACTTCTGCTGCTTGAATGGTGCCACTAGTACGGAGCTTTGGGGCCTGGCTGGGGTTCAGTTGGCTCATTCGAACAGTCAGACTCAGCTACGTGATTCAGTTCGCCAGGCCTCCCCAGGCTCAATGGCATCCTGTTCACCTTGGTGGCAGGCAAGGACCCCTTGTCCTGCAGGTAGAAATTGTGGTCCTGTTGCCGAAGGACGCAATAGAGCCGAAATGAAGTCAGGGTTTTACAGCCCGTACTTCATTAGTACCCAAAAAGGGCGGGGGGGGCTTCGACCAATCTTGGATTTACATGTTATGAATCAGGTCCTACCCTTTGGGCTCTCCTTGTCTCCCTGTGTCTTTACCAAAGTTACCAAAGGGGGCCCTTGCCCCACTCAGGGAGATGGGCGTCGCATGGCTCATCCTGTCCTAGTCCAGAGATCAGTTGTGTTAACACAGGGACCTGATGCCGATTGGGGCTTTGGGTCAAGTGGGAAAAGAGCAAACTCTCCCCCGTGCAGAGTATCTCTTTTCTCGATGTGCACAGTCAGTGCTGAGCTGCCTGAACACAGCGGTTCCACTGAAACAGTTTCAGAGGCTCCTGGGCATATGGCATCCGTCACGCTGTTGGATTGCTGCATATGAGACCGCTTCAGCACTGGCTACACAGCCGAGTCCCGAGGTGGGCATGGCACCATGGTGAGGTCATCACACCGAGTTGTCGCCACACATTCAGCTCATGGTTGAACCTTGCTTTCCAATGGGCTGGAGGGCCTCTAGTACAAGTGTCCAGGCATGTTGTTGTCACAACAGATGCCTCCACTGCCGGCTGGGGTGCCATATGCAACTGGCATGCTGCATCTGGCTCCAGGACAGGACCCCAGCGGCAGTGGCATATTAATTGCCTCAAGTTGCAGTACTTCTGGCTCTGCGCCGGTTTCAACTGATGCTGCACGGCAAGCATGTACTGGTTCGGACGGACAACACGTTGACTGTAACATACATCAACCATCAAGGTGGTCAACACTCACGTCGCAAATCGCCAGCCACCTTCTTCTTTGGAGTCAGCGTCGGCTCAGGTTGCTACGTGTCATTTATGTCCAGGGCGAGCTCAATCGTGCAGCCGACGTGCTCTGACGACAGCTCACGCTCCCTGGGTAATGGTGACTCCACCCCCAGGTGGTCCAGCTGATTTGAAGCCAATTCAGGGACACACAGGTGGACTTGTTTACCTCCCAAGAGTCTGCTCACTGCCAGTTTTATTCCCTGACCGAGGAGACCCTCGGCACAGATGCACTGGCACACAGCTGGCCTCGGGACAAATATGCATTTCCCCCAGTGAGCCTTTTCGCATACATACTGTGCAAGGTCAGGGAGGACCAGGTCTTGATAGTTGCGCCGTACTGGCCCATTCGGACTTGATTCCCAGCGCTGATGCTCCTCATGACAGTCCCTCCCTGGTGGATTCCCCTGAGGACCTGCTTTCTCAGAGACGGGGCACCATATGCCACCCACATCCCGACCTCTGGAACTTCCACGTGTGGTCTCTGGATGGGATTCAGAGGACTTAGTGTCAACTACCACTGGTGGTAAGCCACTTATCACTTCAGCTAGAGCCCCCTTTATGAGGCATGCTTGCGCCCTGAAGTGGAGTGTGTTCGCTGAGTGGTGTTCTTGCCACCGGGAAGACCCCTGGCAATCCCCGGCCAGCTATGTGCTTTCCTTCCTTCGAGATGGTTTGGAGCGGAGGCTGTCCCCCTCCACCTTGAAAGATCTATGTGTCCGCCATTGCAGCCACATAACAATGTAGCAACTTGCTCAAATGGATGAAATATATTCACGACTGAATCATAACACGTTATGACCAATTATGAATATGAATCAACCACGAAGGAAATTAGGTATATATAGATGATCAACTACAACGAATTATAATTAATCATGAACATATATGGTCTAAACTTATTTCTAGGTTTAGAATTAATTTAGAAAGACTGGTTTGTTTTGTCCAGCAAAACTATCAGTCCGATTTTCTTATCGATTCTAGAAAGGAAGTTTTCTTCTCTGGCCACGAAAAGGAAACTTATTCTAGTACTTAAAAAGCATATAGCTAGCGAAATCAAACGGTAAAGTGACTTGGTTCATGTATGAGTTACCCAGAGACAATGAATTGTGGGAATACAGTGTGTTTAATATATGAATATATGATATATATACACGAATACATACAACTAAATCTAAGCAGAGCATACAATAAAATAACGAAAGGAAAGAAAGAAAGAGTTTATCAAAGAAAGCAAGATTACAAACAGTTCAACCTTTTGAGAGCCAGCAACGAAATCACTTCAGACAATAAAGTTAAAGCGCATAGAAATTAATTCAGATACTTGCATTTGTACTTTGTGCTGTGGTGAATGCCGTTCAAACTTCCGTGCGTGGAGCTGGAGTTTCTATTGGTTTCTTCCTCAGGTGATTCTTCGGCGGGAATTTCAAAACGGAATTAACTGTTTGTAAAATGCCGGAAAACAAAAGAGTAAGGATGTCTCGTCTAAGATGAAGCGACTGAGCGTCGATACGCTTGTGTTTAGGTGTTATAAAGGTAACTCCAGTCACACCCATTCTGGGCCGTACGGACCAATAGGGAACGTGGACTTTTAGCGGGAGAACTTTCCTTTGTTTGTTTTTATGGCCTAATTTGCATTATCTACAGAGGTGCTTAAACTGGGTTCTTTCTCCTCCAAAGTACCTTAAAAGTAGAATAATGCATATTATCACGATATGACACCAATATCTATGTATGAAATTAACAGAGGAATGTTTTGAATCCAAAAATCCCATGTTTCGGACTCTCTTTAGGGTGTAAATGTTCTTACATTCAAATATAAGCATTTTACAGTGAAACTAACACAACTACAAGATGTAACTAAGTGGGAGTAATATAGACATGCATACAAAAAGAAAAGCACAGGAAAAAACACTTAGGGAATATTCATATTTTGATGAATGTCTCTATGTGTGTGCGTGGAATTCATGTCCCTGGTCTTGTGAGGGGGAAAGAATTTGGTGTGAGCTGATTAGTATCTTTTTGAAGTCGGGGAGACTTCAAAGAGATTCTGCCTTGCTTCACACCTCGCCACTTAAAGTGTCACTTGTCCGTGGGGGGGGGGGGACCAGACATTCGGAGCTGACTAAGATTTACTTGTGCGAGTCAAAGAGTTAAAAGCTTTTCTTAAAACCTAAAATGAATTGGTCATCCATGATCCAGTCCAGACGCTACAACAATGTGGTCAGTGGCTGGTCACTGGGGAAGCATGACCTGATCATCATGTTCCTGAGAGGTGCCAGGAGGCTAAATCCTCCTAGGCCTCACCTTGTTCCCTCTTGGGACCTCTCTGTTGCTCTGGTGGGCCTACTGGTGGGGCTTCGAGCCCCAAGAAGACAGACAAGTGCCCTGACTGCACTCAATTCTTTTAAGAGGGTTGGGGACCTGAAAGGATTTTTGGTCAGTGAATCGTGCCTAGAATTTGGGCTGGCCCTGTCTCACATGGTCTTGAGAGCCCGGCTGGGATATGTGCCCAAAGTTCCCAACACTCCCTTCCAATACCAGGTAGTGAACTTGCAAGCACTGCCCGTGGAGGAGCCAGACACAACACTTGTGTTGCTGTGTCCTGTTTGCGCTCTGCACGTGTATGTGGACTGCACAAAGAGCTTCATAAGCTCTGAGCAGCTCTTTGTCTGCTGTGGAGGTAAGCAGAAAGGGAAGGCTGTCTCCAAACAGAGGTTGGACAGTGGATGCCATCGCCTTAGCGTACTAGTCTCAAGGCAAGCCGTGCCTCCTAGGGGTGAGAGCTCACTCCACTCGGGGTGATGCTTCCTCCTGGGCGTTGTTATACGGAACTACCTCAGGGGTCTTCATATGTAGTACTGCCCCTCGGGTCAGTCCATATATGTTTTCCACACGTTACCTCCCTTCGGGCAGGGTGTGGTCTCCGTAGCGTTCCCATTTGGACTGGAAACACTTCCCTAGCATTTGGTCATGGCTAAATAAGGAATGTAGGAATTGAGTTCCAAAGCACTCTTCCCCTGGGGTAAGGAACAGCAGCTTTGACCATCCCCTGAGTAAGACTCTGTCTACTCCATCCCCCTGTTATGGAGGACTTCCCTATGGCTTACTCCGGACACTGGAGGGTTACGACATTTGTGGAAGCACTTACGCTGGCCACACCTAGGCCTGCCAGGATCTGCTTCCCCAACACTGCTATAGCGTTTTCCATTGGGACCCCAGGCCGCCAATATCGACGTAACGTCGAACGCAACTGACTGAATAGTCAAGTCAAGTCAAGTCCCCTTTATTTATATAACGCATTTTACAACAATGCAAATTGTGGCAAAGCAGCTTACATTAATAATTGGCAAATAATTTTGGCTGCACAGCAGCTCCCAAAGAAAATGGTGTCATTGTCCAGCTTATTCTATATATTATTGATTCATTCCGTTGCAAAGATCAATAGTTATTAGGGAGGAGGAGAGGACGCTGGCGTAGCTTGTTCGCCGCTTCTCCGTTTCTGTTATTTATTATATTGTTTCTGTACGGATTCCACCGACTTAAGCGGCTGCTCGCTTACCAGTTTGCTGTCGCTTGTGGATTCCTGTGTTTGTCGGTTGCTGCCAGCTATCGCGGGGCATTCGCCTGGGGATGTTGCCGATGATCGCGAGGTGTTCACCCATGGCCATCGCTGCTTCCTTGCTGTGTCTGCTGGCTTTTTTCTGTGCATCACGAGTGTGGTTTACGGCTGGACTACTCTACACGACTGGCATAATGCTGAGCTATTCAGTCAGTCAGCTTAAGAACTTCAACAACTATACCACTCCATCGTGTTTATAAGTCATTAAACAACTTGGACTCCTTCGCCGCCCCCGTTATATCCACAGAAGTTGCCGCCGAAAGTTTGTTTTCTCCGGGTCTGATCACAACATCCCATCCATCTGGTCTAGCATGCGCACTGTCGCATTTCGAACACGTCATCAGAGCGCCGTCACTCCTAGGACTAGTAGTGCTGAAGTTCCCATGACAACACTACGCACCGAATTGGATGGAAACCGGAGAAAATGTGGAGTGGATCTCAGTGTACTTCGGCCAATACAGAGACACACTGCTGCGACGAATATCAAGATTGAACTTTTTAATGCACAATCCATCACAAACAAATCCTGCCTCATACATGATCATATTCAAGAAAAGTGTTTAGATATGATGTGCCTTACAGAAACCTGGCATCAACCAGATGTTTATTCTGTTTTAAATGAGACCTGTCCCCCTGGTTACTGCTATTTACAAAAAGCCCGCAGTACAGGGCGTGGTGGTGGTCTGGCTGTCATTTATCGAAGTGATCTGAGCTTGTCCCCCATAACTCTACCTGAGCTGTCTTCGTTTGAATGCCTTGCATTTAAATGTAAGCACCGTTTTTCCACTGCGGTACTTCTCATTTATCGGCCACCCAAACCAAACCCATCATTCATCCAGGAGATGTCCAGTCTTCTTTCAACTTTCTGTACATTGTCTGCTAATATCATTATACTTGGAGATATGAATATTCATGTCAACTCTTCAACCTGTCGTTTTGCAGCAGAATTTCTCCAATTACTTGACTGTTTTAATCTAACACAACTTGTCGATGCCCCCACTCATACCAGGGGCCACACTCTTGACCTAGTTATTACAAACTCAGTTTATCTTAGCAATCTTCGGGTGTATGATCTGGGAGTTTCTGATCATAAGGCCATCTCCATGAAGATGTCTTCACTGTCCAGTTTCATCAAACCCAAACGCCAAATCTCCTTCAGAAATCTGAAAAATATCAATCAAGTGACTATGGCATCCGATCTCCAGCATCTCCTTTCTGTAAACTGTCTGTCAACCATGGACTCAGTGGATTATTATAATAACACCCTCAGAAGCATTCTGGATCTCCATGCCCCGGTCAAAACCAGAACAGTCACTTTCACACGATCAGCACCTTGGTATACCAGTGAACTGAGAAAAATGAAGGCAGCTGGGCGTGCACTTGAGAGAAGACTTAAAACCACAGGTCTCACTGTGCACAAGCTCGCTTATCGGGAACACCGAAAGGACTACTCAAAGTCACTTTTGGAGGCACGGTCAAATTTCTACTCAAATGTCATCAGAAATAGTCCCGGAAACTCCAAACAGCTTTTCTCCACCATAAATCATTTACTGAATCCACAAACCTCCTCACTTACAGAAACTACAGTAGAGCATTGTAATAATTTTCTGGACTTCTTCAAAACAAAAATAGACTCAATTCACTCTACCTTTTATGGATCTTCCTCACTATCCACCCTGACTATCCTCCCACAGTTTGCAATTTCAGAGCCCTTACATTGTTTTCCAGAAGTTTCACAGCAAGAGGTTGAGACTACAATTAAAAGGATGAAACCTACCACCTGTGCCCTAGACCCTTTGCCTACAGCCCTACTGAAAGCAAACACCTCGGTTCTAAGTCCTCTGATTACCTCTATAATAAACCACTCTCTTCAGTCTGGCGACGTTCCATCCGCCCTAAAAACTGCCATAATCAGACCACTTCTCAAAAAACCCACCCTTGACTCAGAAGTCCTTGCAAATTACAGGCCCATTTCTAATCTCCCATTCCTCGCCAAAGTATTGGAAAAAGTTGTAGCTTCCCATCTCCAGGATCATCTAAAACACAATAATCTTTTTGAAAAATTTCAGTCTGGTTTCCTCTCTGCACATAGTACGGAAACAGCCTTGGTCAGAGTCACCAACGACTTACGGATGACAGCTGATGCAGGTTCACCATCCCTCCTCATACTCCTTGATCTTTCTGCTGCATTTGATACAGTGGATCATGGCATACTTCTCAACCGGCTGCATCAAACCATTGGACTCACTGGCACTGCTCTTAACTGGTTTAAATCATATCTCACAAACAGAACAGAATACATTTCACTTGGAAGCGCAAGGTCCCGGCACCACACAGTCACCTGCGGGGTTCCTCAGGGGTCGGTCCTTGGCCCCATTCTCTTCATCATTTACATCCTCCCTCTCTGTCATGTCATTAGCCGCTATGGAGTTTCATTTCACTGCTATGCAGATGACACACAACTGTACATGAAATCAGAAACACAAACCTCTGCAATCCCACCAACATCATCTTCATCTTCAAAACTCACTGCCTGTCTGGAGGAGATAAGGGTGTGGATGAAGCATAACTTCCTCCAGCTAAACAGCTCTAAAACTGAGGCAATTCTCGTTGGCACACCACATCAGATCAAGTCTTCCTCCATAACCGGTATAACTATCTCTGATCATGACATTCCCCTCTCCACAACTGTCACCAACCTTGGTGTAAGATTTGATCCACAACTCAGCTTTGAAGCCCATATCAAAAACCTCTGCAAAGTTTCTTTCTACCATCTCAGAAATATTGCAAAGCTTCGTCCAATGTTAACCTTAGCAGATGCTGAAAAACTGGTCCACGCCTTCATCTCCTCCAGACTGGATTACTGTAACGCTCTTCTCATCGGGATTCCTAACAAAAGCTTGCAGAGACTGCAGCATGTTCAGAATAGTGCTGCTAGGATCCTGATGAGAGTCCGAAAATTTGATCACATCACACCCATTCTTCACTCACTTCACTGGCTTCCTGTTTCTGCCAGGATTGAATATAAGGTCTCTCTTCTAACTTACCAGTGCATCTATGGAAATGCCCCCCCGTATCTGAAAGAACTACTCACAACTTCAACTACAACTCGACCACTCCGTTCATCAAACTCAAACCGCCTCCTTGTCCCCAAGACAAAGCTCAGCACTATGGGTGACCGGGCGTTCTGTTCTGCAGCTCCTCGAATCTGGAATGCCTTACCTGATCATCTGAGAGCACCTCAAACTATTGAGAACTTTAAAAAAGGGCTGAAAACATTTCTTTTTAGGAGAATTTATGACTTTTAACTATTAAATTCAGTTTATTTTATACTTTTTAATGATCTTAATTGTAGCACTTTGAGATTTGTTTCAAATGTAAAGTGCAGTACAAATAAAATTTATTATTATTATTATTATTAGTCTAGTTAATTTATGTATATCAGCACTGCAGAAAACAGTGACGTAATCATCCGGCTCAGCTCAGTTCGCATACAACGGCGCCAAATGCAGGCATATCAAAAACACTACTGAATATCAAGCAAGTGTCCCCAACTTAAGCAAGCCAAAGGCAACAGCGGCAAGGAACCGAAACTCCAACAAATGGAGAAAAAAACCTTGGGAGAAACCAGGCTTAGTCGGGGGGCCAGTTCTCCTCCGGCCAACAGTGAACACTTGTCCGATACTCAGGCAGAGTTACAGGTCATTAAACCGATTTGGAATCGCAACAGTCAAAATATTTAATCTAGTTCCATCTAGTTTAAGATCTTTTTGATCACGCCGGTATGGGACGGTTTGTTGGGATATGTGCCACTGGCTGATGAGTCGGTAAGGTCTTCACAAGGAATGAGCTGATTCACACAGTCTCTGCCGACACCCCAGGCCCACGTTACTGCCGCACACAGGCACAGGTTCCCCGTCCGACCCGGACATGGCCCGGATCCAGCCAATCACGTTAATTGGTAAACCTCGGGATAAGCAGAGAGACAAAAATTAGTGTAGACGCCATTCTTCTTCAGATGTAACATCTGGTGTTATAGGAAGTGTTCCCGGTTCCGGCTGACCTGATCTATGTAGCCTAACAATCCTTTAACGGATATGAAGTCAAAAATTGATAATGCGTCATGTGTATGCCAGGTTAAATAGAAGCGTTTTTAGTCTAGATTTAAACTGACAGAGTGTGTCTGCTTCCTGAACAATGCTAGGAAGATCGTTCCAGAGTTTAGGTGCCAAATAGGAAAAGGATCTACCGCCTGCGGTTGATTTTGATATTCTAGGTATTAACAACTGGCCAGAATTCTGAAATCGTAATAGATGCGAAGGACTATAATGCATTAAGAGCTCACTCAGATACTGGGGAGCTAAGCCATTTAGTGCTTTGTAAGTGTTACAGCCGGCTCTTAAGATGCAACAAAATAGGAGACCAGACGCGCCAATTCATTGCAAAACAAACGTTTAATTTAACAAAACAGACATAAATAACATAGACAAAGAAATGCTTAAAGCCGGGCAGGACGTGCAGCATAACGCAGGCCACCAAACGCCATATTCCGGACGGTCTCTCCAAACAGCGCGCCCACACGAATGATCTCAACTGCATTTAAAGGTACATCCGACAAAGGTCAGGTGTGCTGGCCACGCCCCCTCCTGACGGCACCTGAAATCACACACAACCAACCAGACGCACAGTGTACTGGGACGTCACACACCCCCCCTTAAAACCTAAACCCATAATACAAAAAAGAAAAAAAACAAGTTAATTGACACAATTTAAAGTCTAAACACTTTAAAAATATAGGCATCCATGCCTAACTCATCACAGTAAGTAATTAGCAAGATTTTAAAATCTATACGATGTTTAATAGGGAGCCAGTGCAGTTTTGACAGAACCGGGCTAATATGTTCATACTTCCTGGTTCTAGTAAGGACCCTAGCAGCTGCGTTTTGGACCAGCTGTAATTTGTTTATCATGTGAGCAGGGCAACCACCCAGTAGAGCGTTACAGTAATCTAGTCTCGAGGTCATAAACGCATGAACTAGCTGTTCCGCATTTGTCATTGAGAGCATATATCGTAGTTTAGATATATTTTTAAGATGGAAGAATGCGGTTTCACATATGCAAGAAATGTGGCTTTCAAATGAAAGATTGGTATCAAAGAGCACACCCTAACTGACGAAGACGACTTAACAGAGCAGCCATCAAGTGTTAGACAGTATTCTAGGTTATTATATGCTGAAGTTTTTGGTCCAATAATTAGAATCTCTGTTTTTCTTAAATTTAGTAGTAGGAAATTACTAGTCATCCAATTTTTTTATTTACTGAATAGGAATGTCTAGGTTACTATTGTAACCCCCGTTCCCTGAAGGAGGGAGCGGAGACATTACGTCCCCTTGCCAGAACACCGGATCACCACTGAATGGCCGGGTACTTGTCTCGGCTCCTCAGCAAAATATTAATGAAAGTGAATATGCCGGTCCTATTTATACCTGGATGTACTGGGTGGGTTTGATGTGGCATATAAATCTCAGTGGCCAATTACCATTGGCTCGTTTTGTACCACTTGGAGGTGATTGGGCTCCCAAGCGAGACCCCATAAAATCAGTATCGACGCAACGTCTCCGTTCTCTCCTTCAGGGAACGGAGATTACAAAAGTAACCTCGACGTTTGTGAACCTACACAACATCTTATTTTTATCAGTTATGTTTTCTATGGGTCGTTATATTTTTGAAGACCACATTTCAGTAAGACCTGTGCAGCGTCCCTCTACTAATAGTGAAGCTGTGGCCTTTAATTACTTCAAAAACAGAAAGAAATGTATGTTAGAACCTTTCAGTTTTTAAGCTATTTTATTGCTAAATCACAGGACAGCGCTGGCAGTAGCCTACGTTTTTGCGCCACTGAATGTTTCTTTGTTTGCGCGATCTGCACACTACTGTCTGTATGAGTGTGCATGTTACAATGTTACAGCAGATTAGTTTAGAATGGCCTTTAACTTACCTTTACAATTAACGGTGTAAAACATGCATGGACCCGTTCAGTATTGAGTATTCAGATGCATAAAAATACCTTGTTGAGTGCTCTCTGAGTATGCATTTATTTGTCTTTTTAACTGATGGAAATGGACCGTAAAAGTGGACATCAAAAATTGTTATCCTGTGGCCCCCTCTATAGGACAGCATTAGTGTTACAGCCAAAGTAAATCTATGGAATTTTTGATCATAATTTATACGAAGTGTCTGATCACTTATAAATGATATAGCATATTAAGTCAGAACAGTCTGAAGGTCATTAGTGTCAAAATCACATGATCAGCGACTAGTCAACATCAAGCTTAAAGCGTCATGGGAGAGCACTAAAGTCAACAAGACGCTGGAACGTTTAAAAACAAATGCCAGGACGCAAAATTCAAAATCTGACATTTTCCGGAACAAGATCAGGCTTAAATTAAGCACTGTGTATAACTAGAAGGATAATATGTAAAACAATTAATAAACTTTATGAAAATGAACATATTTAACGATCCTCTCTCTCTTGCTGTAGGTGTGCTCATCCCTGGACAGTCTTCCACACACCAAGAACTGGAGTGAGATCAGGATTGACTCTGATGTGAATGTGATCCCTCTGTATAGAGCTCTGACTCCAATGAAGAAAACTCAAGTGATACTAAATAAAAAACTCAGTCAAACTGGTATGTGAATATGAAAAACAGTGAGACTAGCATGACGTTGTTTTACTACAAAAATCGGCCTTTATGTGCTGCCAAAGCCAGAACGAAACAGTGATTGGGAGGAAAGTGAGAACAACCTGAAAAATAGGGGCTTTGGCAGATGAATCATGATCACCTCATGATCAGCTCATGAGGCATCAGTGTCTCATGAATACATAAATACATTATTCTAAATGTAGAATAATGAAGTATAAAGAATTTTATTAAGGGTATTATATGTGTCCAGGCAGAAGGTACAAGTGACAGGCAGCAAAGGGTCGTAAACGGTAATCCAATGGGTCAATAACGGGAAAGCAAACACAGAAAACAACGCTCAGAAATGTCACCAAAGGGAAAACAAGACCTCGCAATGTGTGCAGGTCACAGTGTCTCTTAAATAGTCCAGGTGATGAGTTACAGCTGGCTGAGGTGATCAGTGGCAAGGCACAGGGCTTATGGGAAATGTAGTGTGACAGTTAATGTCAGTACTCTGGCGATGGCGCCTTCTGATGGCCAGAGGAGGGAATCACGGAATTAGTCTCTGATAGATACATAAAACCCTTCACATAGAACCCTAATGTGAAATAAATTTTAAAAGCAGGAATAAGAAAGCTGCAAACCCCATCTCTTCTTCAAACTTGCTTGTTCTCTTATCCATCCATTCCAGCCCTCTCTCCTCAGTGGATTTTAAAAAGTCACATGCCCCTTAAATCTGATTTTAGTTGTCAGGATATGCATAAACAGTTCTGCAGTAATGAAAGACACAGGTTCAGTAGGTCTTTGAGGTCTGTCCAGATTGGCAGTAACAAAGCCACATTTTTTTTTATCCTTATTGTGCTTGATAAACGTCCTTGAATCTGGTTTTACTGAAGAAGAGAAGAGTGGGAATGTTAGCGTTAGACTGGCATGACAAAATCACTTACCAAACTTTGTAAAGTTAATATGCAAACTGAACTCATGACATGATGTAACTATGTGTGTATAAACTATAAAAATAATCTGCCTCACCTGAGAACAATTTAGATACTTTTCAGCTCAAATAACAAATTTTTACTGAGTTTTCATATGTATTTTTTTTATAAAAATACAGGCTCCACAATAGTTCCATAGAATTCCATTACAGTATATTTACTGGAAACACAATCTGAATTATCTGAAAGATTAACTCTATTATGGAATATTTCTACCGTAATGTTTCTGTAAATCACCTTATATTGTCGTCTGTGTTCACAGGGTTGAAGTTCATGCAGAAGTATGCAGGTACAGCGGCACCATTTTCTTCAATACTTTTGTTAATTTGTATTATAGTAACCACAGTACTGTACAAAAGTTTGTTCTGAAGTTGATTGATAATGTCTGATCTCTCTCAGTGGATTTAACTCTGGATCCTGATACGGCGTATCCATATCTGATCCTGTCTGAAGATGGAAAACAAGTCAGTGACGGAGACATTGAGCAGGACGTCCCAGAAAACACAAAGAGATTTGATAAGGCTTGTTCTGTTCTGGCAAAGCAGGGATTCAGTTCAGGGAGATTTTACTATGAGGTGCAGGTGGAGGGAAAAACTCAGTGGAGGTTGGGAGTGATCAGAGAATCCATTAACAGGAAGGGGACGATCACAATGACTCCAGTGGATGGAGTCTGGATTTTGATCAGGATTAATGAGGATGCGTATGCAGTTAGTGATGATCTAGTGGTTGTATTCCCTCCGAGTGTGAAACCTGAGAAGGTGGGAGTGTTTGTGGATTATGAGGAGGGTCTGGTCTCTTTTTATGATGTGGACTCCAGATCTCATATCTACTCTTTCACTGGTCAGACTTTCACTGACAAACTCTATCCGTATTTTAGCCCATGCGATAATGAAGAAGGTAAGAACTCAAATCCACTGATCATCACAGAACTTTATATTCAGGCAAACAATCAATCACTGACAAACTCTATCCGTTTTTTAACCCAGGCCGTAATGATGAAGGTGAAAACTCAATCCCACTGATCATCACACCTGTCAGTTAAAATGAACAAAAACTCAAGAAATCTGAAAAGATTAACTCTAGATGTGCTGTTTAAACAGATTAGAATATGTAAAGCAAAACAAAGATAATTTGCACAAACCACAATCCAGAAGATTTTAAGAAAATTAATATAAAGACAAAATGTGTTCAAGTGCAAAGAACCTTTAAAACAATCAATCACTGACAAAATATCAACTATAAAGGAATATTTATACTGTATGTTGTTTGAAAAAATTACATTATCACAGTTACAGTTGAATGGCCAATTTATTGCAATTTTTTTTTGCTTTTAGGTTTTAATGATACGTTACTTTTGCTTCTCAAATCTACAATAAAATCTTACATAATGATTTAAAGCTGCAGTCCGTAAGTTTTGCCTCTTTGTCGCCATCTCTGTTCGAAAACTGCAATTGGAGTTATTTGTGCAATTACAATCTTTACGTGGGACTCCTCAGCGGATGAATCTAATGATATGAGGTGGGAACAAAGTTCTCCGTCAGCGTAACCGTCGTGAGCTTCTCCACATCACTGACAGAAACACAATATCAACTCTTTAAACTTCATATTTCATGTAGAACACGTCACAGCTGAAATTAAACTGCTGTTGAACTCTGAAAGTCTTACCCATACGGGATCTTTCTGACGCCCTGCAATCCCAATCCCTCTATACGGAACAAAACGTTCTTCAGCACTTGTGACAGCGGGTTCTGGAACGTGATCTTGACCGTCAGCTCTTTACCCACCACAGCGTCCTCTAGAGGCTGAAACAGAACAAAATCTGTGATGAACTGAATCTAAATACGACGCCTTAAGATGTTTCAGCAGGTGACTAAAATTTTACAAACACTTATGATCTTAAATTCCATGGATTGCATTCTACTACAAAAAAAAGAGGAATAAATTAGGATTCATAAAAGCAGAAGCACGAAAATATTTGTAATGAGACTCACTTATGCGTACAAAAAAAAACTGTAAATGACATTTTCTGTGTCGAGAATTTCATGAATTCAATTATGAAGAGTTTTTTACTTATAAAAGTCCCAAAGCGTTGGTTTTGCGCAATTAGTTATATTGTTCTGACATAAAAAAATACTCACACATTTCATTTTCAGCTCGATGAACCACCTGATTCTCCAACTCTGACATTCAGATCCCCACTGAAATTCAAAAGGCAAGGAAGCGCTTCAGGTCGTGACGTGTGCGTTCGTACTGAACTGAAAACATTTGAGGTGTTTTGTTAATGTGATGAAGGTGTTGACACACTCAATTAGGAACTGCTCCATATTCACGGTTGTGGGCGGGGCTTATGACATCACTGCAGCTGAGTGACAGAGATTTAGTGAATGTGAAACTTAAACATGAACTGAAAGCTTCTTCACTACTTGATTCACACACACACACACACACACTAGTGATCACAGCTGATATTCACTCTCAGGTAAGTGATAAAACATCTGGTTCAGTACTTTTAAACTATAATATTATTGAGTGTCATTTAATTGGCTGTAAACCAATGTTTGATGTACAGCTTGAATATTTCTTCAGAATAAAAACGGGTTAAGGTGTCATGAACTGCATTTTTTTCAAAATTTTATGTTTCCCAAAGTGCGCTTATGATGTTAGTATGATTTTTACATCAAAAATGGTCATCATTTAGAAATAAAAGAACATTTTAGCCCTCTGATTTGAAGGACGTTTGCTGTGAATGCATTAAATTACACCTGGTGTTTACAGGTATTTACTTTGTTGTGAGAAACTTTTCAGGTAATTGTAAAAACATCTTTCAAAATTAGAAAGAACCTTGCGTTACGATAATGTTGTACTGTTACATACACATATTCAGTTTCAGTATCGCTTTTTTCTTCGAACACAGAAATGCAGCAAAACAGCAGTTATTAGTGTCTCTTTTTTTAATGTTGGCTCACAGTAATATTTCAATGCCAAACATTAAATAAGCTTAAACATGAGCACGGATTTGACCACGAATTGACTTTCAGTTTTATGGAAGTGAAAATTAACCCACAAGTTAAACCAGTTTCAAGGTTCAAGAATTTGCCATGCCCGTTTTGGTAGTTTTTGAAGAACTGTTCATGGATGTGACTGACCAACACTAAAAGATTTTTAAAATCTTATCAGATATTTAACATGTGAGACCACAAACAGTCCCTCGTGGTCAAACGTGACTTTAGAGTAAAACATGGCGGACGACGGGCACGAAGAAATGTTGTTTTTTGCGCTGCTTTTTACAGAAAATTTGTGGGAAAAAAAGAAAAATGTTTGGATCAAGTCATGTTCTGCTCGCTTCCTGATTTGGTATCGTTTCATTCCACGTGTGAAGAAACTCATTTTGTACTAACTGCACATTATGTAATAAGCATTACATCATTATGCTCATAAAGTAATAATTCTCCAAACGTAATAAAATCTTGAGCTCATAACAACTTTTACATTATGAGAAATGTATTACATTTCAAACTCACCAAAAACAGTGTCGTATTGTCATAATTCTAACAGCTTTTAAAACATAAAAATATTGCTATTCCCTTGCATTAAACTTTTAAAAAGACTTAAACTACCTGTGAAATGCAACAGATCTAAAGAGTCATGCAATTATTATTATTATTATAATTTTATTTAAGGATAGTCAAGTCACCTTTACTTATACAGAACTTTTTACAATGCAAATTGTGGCAAAGCAGCTTTACATTAATAATTGGCAAATAATTTTGGCTGCACAGCAGCTCCCAAAGAAAATGGTGTCATTGTCCAGCTTATTCTATATATTATTCTATATAGTCTAGTTAATTTATGTATATCAGCACTGGAGAAAACAGTGACGTAATCGTCCGGCTCAGCTCAGTTCGCATACAACGGCGCCAATGCAGGCATATCAAAAACACTGCTGAATATCAAGCAAGTGTCCCCGACCAAGCAAGCCAAAGGCAACAGCGGCAACGAACCAAAACTCCAACAAATGGAGAAAAAAACCTTGGGAGAAACCAGGCTTAGTCGGGGGGCCAGTTCTCCTCTGGCCAACAGTGAACACTTGTCCGATACTCAGGCAGAGTTACGGGTCATTAAACCCATTTGGAATCGCAACAGTCAAAATATGTAATCCAGTTCCATCTAGTTTAAGATCTTTTTGATCACGCCGGTATGGGACGGTTTGTTGGGATATGTGCCACTAGCTGATGAGTCGGTAAGGTCTTCACAAAGGATGAGCTCGTTCACACAGTCTTCGCCGACACCCCAGGCCCACGTTACTGGTTCCCCATCCGACCCGGACACGGCCCGGATCCAGCCAATCACATTAATTGGTAAACCTCGGGATAAGCAGAGAGACAAAAATTAGCGCAGACGCCATTCTTCTTCTGATGTAACGAGTACATGTGGTGTTATAGGAAGTGTTCCCGGTTCCGGCTGACCTGATCTATGCAGCCTAACAATCCTTTAACGGATATGAAGACAAAAGTTTATAGTGCGTCATGTGTATGCCAGGTTAAATAGATGCGTTTTTAGTCTACATTTAAACTGACAGAGTGTGTCTGCTTCCCGAACAATGCTAGGAAGATCGTTCCAGAGTTTAGGTGCCAAATAGGAAAAGGATCTACCGCCTGCGGTTGATTTTGATATTCTAGGTATTAACAACTGGCCAGAATTCTGAGATCGTAATAGGATTCGCGTGAAGGACTATAATGCATTAAGAGCTCTCTCAGGTACTGGGGAGCGAAGCCATTTAGTGCTTTGTAAGTAAAAGGATACTTAAAACAGCCTGTATCATCATTACCTGAGATCTCGCCTGTTACATACAGTCAGTGATACTCCTTTGAAATTCTATTTTCTCCATACTATTGAAATTCTATTTCTCCCTGTGCTCCCACTGCAGCATTTTTGATTAAACAGTGTAACTTCAGAGCCAAACCAGAGATTTCTCCCTCCGCTCATCATGGTCACTACCCTATGTGGGAAAGAATGGGCCTCCAAAAGTATAATCTTGCATTGTGACAACTTTCCTGCGGTCTACTTGCATCAACAAATGCAGATCAAATTCCGACAAACTAATGCAGTTCCTCATACAGTTAAACTGGTCCTCTGCTTGCAACTTGTAACATTCCGGTAAAACTTCCTCTTAATCATCCCAGTGAAACGTGCCTTCCACAATTCCATCATGCACTTCAGGGAAGAAAGGCACTGGGTTGCAGGGGCGGGACATGGCTGTGAGTCATGCTCCGACCCTATATACCAATCATCCAACCGTGAGAACTCAGGACAAGGTAGATGATTCTAATCTAATCCGATGCCCACAACAGCCAGGGCAAGCATGGCTACCATCGAACTCGCCACACCCGAGGGTGGGAACCCAGCCAAATCCTCAGCATTAGAAGGCAAATGCCCACCACCCGATTCTGCTACAGATACTTCGTCCTCATCTGGAACCCCGTATGAGAACTCAGCCGCATCCTGGGACACAATGTTGGAAGCTCCACTGGGCGCAACATGCGTGACAAAAAATGGGAGGTCCGTGGGGATTGACTCAACGGAAATACTCCCATTGTTTCCCTCATATGTGCTAACCGACATGGCCTTGTGAAAACCAGATGGACCAGCTTGAGGAACGTCGAAGGTGACTCCCTCTTTCACCGGAAAGGAGTCGCGACCGCAAAATTGCCATGGTCATGCTCTCCCAGCAAGGACAAGATCCATCCATGAAAGCGGTTTCAGCGTGCTGAAGACCCAGACGTGTGAGAAAGATAGTGACCAGACTCACTGGTCTTTTCTGAAGCATCAGGGGTGTTCTAGTCTCCCTCTACACAGTACCGTTAAAGGGGGTTGAATATATGAGCCTCAGGTTCAACCCTCTGTTGAGGACAGGGAGCCAAGTTCTTTTACCATTAACTAATAAGACTGGATCAGCAGGTGAACTTGAGTTAATTTCAACAATGTAGATGATATATTGTTATTGTTTGTCTTTTCAGTCATGGCATCCTCCAGTGGTCCACAAAATGAGGAGCTCCTGTGCTCCATCTGTCTGGAAGTGTTCACTGATCCAGTCACCACTCCATGTGGACACAACTTCTGCAAAACCTGCCTGAGCAAACGCTGGACGGACACACAGACCTCCTTCTGTCCATTCTGTAAACAGAACTTCAGCAGAAGACCTTACCTCAAGATTAATACAACACTCAGAGAGGTTGCTCAACACTTTAAGGAGAAGCTCAGTCTTGAAGAATCTGAGGTGGTTTGTGACATCTGTGATGAAAGAAAGCAGAAAGCTGTGAAGACCTGCCTGACGTGTCAAAGCTCTTACTGTGATGATCATCTGGAGCCTCATCTCAGAGTCCCACGTCTAAAGAAACACAAACTCATTAATGCTGTGGAGAATCTGGAGGATTATATCTGCCAGAAACACGAGAGAGCTCTGTGTGTGTGTCTGTCCTGCACTGAAGGAGAACACAAGACTCACAACACTGTTCCTGTAGAGAAGAGTCCAGAAAAGGCAAGAGTCACAAACAAAAACACTCCAGTCAAACCAGTAGCTTTAGTGAACATCATAGCTGTGAACGATGCTTTGCTATTTGATGTTGCTAGTCATAGACAGGAGGCTTTAGAGGGAGGGATATTGTCATTCTAGAAAGCATTTCAGTGGACACAAATTTGATTTTGTCTTGATTTTATAAACCTCTGAAAATATATTGGGATATACTGTATATGTTATCTTCAAAACTGTCAGAAATGGACTAGAAGCTATGGTGGTGTCTTTCCTCTGTATGTAGAATCAGCAGGTTCAGACAGACGTTCATCAGATGATCCAGGACAGAATGAAGAAGATTCAAGAGATCCAATACTCAGTAGGGCTGAAAAAGGTGAGTGAAGAGAAAATTACGTTTACGTTTAAACATTTAACAGACACTTTTCTGTCATGACAACTCGAGTGTTTGTCATGGTGATGACAATGTTGATATGTTTGGTCTTGGTCGGAAAAGATCTCCTTTGCTGCTGCTGTACAATATAGAGTACATGAATTACCTGTATCAGATCTATACAGGTGGAGCTGGGGAAGGAGGAGGGTTTTTGAAGCACGCTAAGCAAATGCTACTCATGTATTTGAAGATTGAGCAATGAGCTCATTGATTGCCTTTTAGATAACAACAAGCAGGTTGAGTTAAAGGACCTATTAGCCTGTGCCATCTAGAGTTTCAGACAGAACACTATTTGTCAAAGAGCCAAAAATGTACGTAATACGTAAAAGGTTTACTAGACAAATAGTTTAAAAGGCAAGCTAGAGAAGAGGAGAAATGCTGCACGTGTACAGGTTTAAGGGTACAATTAATAATGTAATACATCATAATATTTCAATCTGCTTCATAAACAAAGGTACCGAGTTGAATGGAGAGTTGCAATAACACACATTTTTTATCATTCATCAGAGAAACACAGAGATGGAGAAATCCTCCAGTGTTGAGATCTTCACTGACTTGATCCACTCCATTTTGAGATGTCAGTCTGAGCAGCTGAAGATGATGCAGGAACAGCAGAAAGAAGCAGAGAAACAGGCTGAAGATCTCATTAAAGAGCTGCAGCAGGAAATCACTGAGCTGAAGAAGAGAAACACTGAGGTAGAGCAGCTCTCACACACTGACGATCATCTCCATGTCATACAGGTCTGAGAACAGCTCTTTCTCATCAGTTATCATGTACATCACAGAACAAACACTCCATCTGCACCACAACTTACAGACAACCACTCTGGAAACACGTATATACACCAGTCAGGTATTCTTTTGCAGCCAAAACAGTCCTGACCCGTCGAGGTGTGGACTCCTCTAGACCCTGAAGGTGTGCAGTGGGATCTGACACAAGATGATCATTTAGTCATGTCTGACACAAGGATCGCAGCAGATCCTTCAAGTCCTGTAAGTTGCGAGATTGGGCCTCCATGGATCGGACTTGTTTGTTCCGCACATCCCACAGATGCTCGATTGGATTAAGATCTGGGGAATTTGAAGTCAACACCTCAAACTCGTTGTTGAGCTCCTCAAACCATTCCTGAGACATTTTTGCTTTGTGTCGGGAGCATTATTGTACTGAAAGATTATGCGTTTCCATGAAAGGCTGTACATGGTACAACAACGCTCAGGTAGGTGGTTCGTGTCACAGTAACGTCCACAAGGATGGAAGGACCCAAGGTTTCCCAGCAGAACATTGACCAAACCATCACACTGCCTCTGCCGGCTCTCCTTCTTCCCATAGTGCATCCTGGTGCCACGTGTTCCCCAGGTCAGCGTCCCTATGTGTTGGCGCTGTCTGCGGTGGACAGGAGTCATCATGGAAACCCTGACTGGTCTTGTCTATGGAGCTCCATATGCAACAAACAGATGCTCTGTGTGTTCTGACACCTTTCTATTAGAACCAGCATTAACTTCTCGAGCAATTTGAGCTCCAGGAGCTCGTCTGTTGGAAAGGAACCACAAGTGCCTGCCATGACCCTGTCGCTGGTCCACCACTGTTCCTTCTTTGGAGCACTTTTGATAGATCCTGACCACTGTAGACCGGGAACACCCCACAAGAGCTGCAGTTCTGGAGACGCTCACTGTGACGAGCAGAGCGGGCGAGAGCCGTGAGGGAATGGCACGAGGCCGGTGACGCGAGAGATAATGAGCGTCAGCTGCGCACTACACCGGTCTCGTGTCTCTCACGGAGAAGCTCCGGAAGCATAAAAGAGGAGCGACGACAGTGAAGGATGAGAGAGGCCCAGGCCTGGATTTTATGTTGTGTTGTATTTTGTTTGTGTGGGTGGTTATTATGGTAAATTATGGTTATTTTATTATTAAAGTATGTTGAATGTTCGCCGGTTCCCGCCTCCTTCTCATTTACGAACAGTGTTACACTCACAATTTGGCCCAATTTCTCCTGCTTCTAACATCAACTTTGAGGACAAAATGTTTACCTGCTGCCTAATACATCCACCACTAACAGGAGCCGTGATGAAGAGATAATCCGTGTTATTCACTTCAGCTGTCAGTGTCATGCCTGATCGCTGTATACACACCGACGTCTTTGTCTTTTGTCGGTCACTGTAGCTTCTCTATGTGCTTCGAAAGGGAGCGGTGAGCACCGTTGGTTGCAGTTCGCAACCTTTCATTTTCATTTTTCATCATTTAGCACACGCTTTTATCCAAAGCGACTTACAAGGGGAGCACTTTTGAGCACTTTGCTCAAAGGTACTTTAGTCATGGTATCGAAGGTGGAGAGAGTGCTGTTCATCCCCACTTTCAATTCCTGCCGGCGTGGGAATCGAACCAGCAACCTTCTGATTACAAGCCCGACTCCCTCACCACTAGGCCACGACTACCCTTTTACCCACGAACCTCTCTTTTAGATGCCACTAATATTTATCACCTTTAACTTAAATAATCAAAATGATTTAACAGTCTTCTCGCTCCTGCTGTAGATGAACTCATCCCTGGACGGTCGTCCGCACACCAAAAACTGGAGTGAGATCAGGATTGACTCTGATGTGAATGTGATCCCTCTTTATAGAGCTCTGACTCAACTGAAGAATACTCTGAATAAAAAATTCTATCAAACTGGTACGTGAACAAATTTCTTATGTAAAGTTCTATCCAAACTCTGCTTTAATCTCTCTGGTTGTCTCATAGATTTCTATTGTACGTATCTACTGTAAACACATTCTGGATTCTGTTTTATAAACTTATAAATGAGCCGCATTTTCATGCTAATAAGAGATATAATTCCTTGTTAACCTGAAATATTCCATCATCATATTGTCATCAGTGTCCATGGGGTTGAAGTTCGTGCAGAAGTATGCAGGTACAGTGTGACTGACACCATTTTCTTCAATACTTTGTTTATAATCTGTTTATTGAACATCTGAAAAAGTTTGTTCTGAAGTTGATTGATAATGTCTGATCTCTCTCAGTGGATTTAACTCTGGATCCTGATACGGCGAATCCATATCTCATCCTGTCTGAAGATGGAAAACAAGTCAGTGACGGAGACATTGAGCAGGACGTCCCAGAAAACACAAAGAGATTTGATGATATTTGTGTTCTGGCAAAGCAGGGATTCAGTTCAGGGAGATTTTACTATGAGGTGCAGGTGAAGGGAAAGACTCAGTGGGATTTAGGAGTGATCAGAGAATCCTTTAACAGGAAGGAGGACATTATCCCAAATCCTGAGGATGGAGTCTGGGCTGTGATTCTGAGGAATGAGAATCAATATTCAGCATGTGAAAATTCATCTGTCTTGTTATCTCTGAAAGCGAAACCTGAGAAGGTGGGAGTGTTTGTGGATTATGAGGAGGGTCTGGTCTCTTTTTACAATGTGGGCTCCAGATCTCATATCTACTCTTTCACTGGTCAGAGTTTCACTGAGAAACTCTATCCGTATTTCAGTCCAGGTCTTAATGATAAAGGTAAAAACTCAAGACCACTGATCATCACACCTGTCAAACAAAATGAACAAACCCCCAAAATATGAAATTTTAGAATTCTAGAAAGATTATATATGAATGTACTTTTATAAGGATTAGAATTAGGAAAAACAAAAAGAAATTTGCACTCTGATTACATGGATAATTCAAAGTAATTAAGCTTTGAATCTAGTCTATGATTAAGTTGATTTTACTGAAAAAATAAGGTGACAAAAGGTGTATGAAGATTATATTACCATTAATATTTATCTGAACGGGTCAATCCGACAGTCAAACACAGGACAAATACGAAAATAAAAAATCCGTTTATCTTTCACAGTTACATTTAAATGACCAACAATATATAAAGTTGCTATTTGACACTGACATCATGGATTAAACACACTGAACATTGAAAATCCTAAAGGGATCTTTCTATAAATATTGACTTTTTTTGAGCAAATTACAGTTCGTTTGTTTTCTGTTAATACACAATTTCATATTTTCAACTTTTCAAATCTGGTATGATGAATTTTTAACTATGATTTACTAAGAAATATTTTACAATTCTGCATAATAATATAAACTTCTACATCTGTAAGGAAATTCTTCCATTTCGCCAAACTTCAAATCACTGCGATTGTTGGTTTATATTGCAAATAACTACAAAATCTGAATAAAAGACAAGTGTTAAATTATATTACATTTCTTGTAAACTACATTTCTTGCTTATATAATATACAAATACACATTTGAATGATTTAGGACAGTGATTTATGTTTATGAACATCTACTCACATAAACATTACAACAGACATTGTATATGAATAAAACATGGAGGATCTTTATCGTTGCCTTGCATCAGTTTTATCAGTTTTATGAAATACTGAATTATTATTTAGTGCAGATGACCCTTCAGAAATGTAAAGCAAAAACAAATGTAAAGGAACTAGAAGAAAGAAACTGAAGCATTTGTTTTTACATGCTTAAGGTCAAATCTGTCATGTTTGTATAATCAGATCTAGTAGATAACTGCTTGTCAAGACTACATTACATGTAGTTAATGTAGTAATAACTATTAATTATGCATAATTATATCCAACTAACTCTAAACCAAACCCTAATCCTATATGTACTTACATATAGTTACTTAATATCAATCAGTACTGAAATGTACAATTATACTGTGACAAAGACACCTTTAAAATAAAGAGTTACACTTTATTTTAAGGTGTCTTTGTTACAGAGTCATGAAATAAATTGTACAAATGTATCTGTGGCCGTTGTGATAATTCTGTCATTTCTTGACATGAGGTAAAAGACCATGCAAGAACTTTGTCCGCACCGTGGACCTGGATAAATATCAGTTTGACACACTTTTTTTTTTTTGACACAAACAGAAGTATTTCTATGATTAAATGTGCTATTTCATTGTAAGTAAAATTGTGAAAATTTTAGTTTAAAAACACAGGAAAAGTATTAATACATTTGTTTTGGCACGTAATTATTGTAAATGAAAAAAAGTTGAAGGCTGCTGCTTGCTGAAAAGCAACCCATATACGTGAGTTTATAAAAAAAAATAATATTGGAGAAAGCTGTAAACACAACCGTTTTTTTTTTTTTTTTTTTAAATCAAGTATAATATGAATTTTAGGTTTTGAACTAAAATCTGAAACTGTCTATATTGCAGTCATATTATGCACTATATTTGTAAGGAACTCCTTACTTTCATTTTTCACTTTGTGACTTAATTAATAAGCAGTTGGTACAGCCATATTTACAATATGCAATATAGGATATAATTATGAAAAATGTTTCATTATTTGTCTACCAAAAAATACTTGAATGCCAAGATGAATGCAGTGGCTTCAAATCCCGTAAACATGTTCAATTAAAATAGTTTCCAGTATTAACTGAAAGGCTACATGTGCATTACAATGTTTCTTTCAGCACTGCAAGGCGCACTGGATGGCTTTGTTCAATGGTCAGGCATCGACCAATAAAATAGCTTCATTTCCGGCCCAGCCCCGCCCCCATCTCTGTTCTCTCGAATCTGCATTTATTAACGCACAAGTGGGTTTTGCAACAGGAATATACGGAATATACGGGACGTGGTGGTGGGGAAAAAAAGGGATGGTAGGAATTTTTTTTAAAGAGATCTTTTGCGTTCCCGCGCAAAACTTTTGCGTTCCCTCGCAAAGATATTAGCGTTCCCTTGTAAAACCTGTTGTGAGCTCGGACAAAACCTTCCTGTTTAATGTCCCTCTGGCTGGCAGTAGTGTTTATTAAGTCACCTCGAGCATTAATACACTCAAATAATGCGCGGCACATTTAGAGTTTGAACTTGTTTGACTCAAATATAAAGAAATGCGGTCAGTGTTTAAGGAGTTCAGTAAAGTTCGAGCTTCCCGGATCAATAACTCGTGAATTAAACGTTGGTAAAACACAAATGCAGCTATTTCCAATGTAGACAACGAGCTACAACAACCCGATTTTCCTCAAACAAGCTTTATGATATAAAAACTGGTCTATATTAGCAGGCGGCGGTGAGACAAGTCCGAAGGGAGCGTCTGAAAAGTGCAAAATCAGAAAAGCATTTCTACAAAAATAGTCATTATAATAACTTCAATGTTACACATTGTGGTGTAACTTTATCACTGCTTTCCTGCTGGTTACACTACAACACTTAGTGTGGCAAGTAGTACAAAAAGGCCTTCTTTACACAAATGATGTTATGCAGTTTACATACTTACAACCAGCATGATAATAGCGTACTAAATTTGATGGCATTTCAAATTATTAAATGTTTTACTATTAACAGTGAAGTTATTGATTTTGTTTCATAATAATCATGAAAGTCATTTATATTTATACATCAAACTAGGTGTGCAGGAGAGCAGTGACGTGTTACAGTGAAGTTATTGACAGTTTTTCATAATATAAATGAGAAAAAGGGTTTTGGGTTTTGCACTTTTCAGACGGTCCCTTGTCTCGCGCCAGCTTGTAGAGACAAAATTATATATTGTAAAGCACTTTTGAGGAAAATTGGGCTGTTGTAGCTCGTTGTCTACGTTGGAAATAGCTGCATTTGTGTTTTAACAACGTTTAATTCACGAGTTATTGATCCGGGAAGCTCGAACTTTACTGAACTCCTTAAACACTGACCGCATTTCTTTATATTTGAGTCAAACAAGTTCAAACTCTAAATGTGTCGCGCATTATTTGAGTGTATTAATGCTCGAGCTGACTTAATAAACACGACTGCCAGCCAGAGGGACATTAAACAGGAAGGTTTTGTCCGAGCTCACAACAGCTTTTGCAAGGGAAGGATAACATATTTGCGAGGGAACGCAAAAGATTTCTTTAAAAAAAAAAATCCTCCAATACCATTTTTTCCCACCACCACGTCCCTTTAGGAGCTCTGTAGAAATATAACAGGAGTAACAGAAGTCAAAGCATAAAGACTTGACGTTGTTCTGCTGGATCTGAGAGACTGTGAGCGCCCACTTGTGTTTGTACAGCGAAACTGAAGTAAAGTGCAAAAATAAATGACACATTTGTGTCTGTCATTTTGTTTATGCATTTGTAACTATTTATCTGCAACTTCGCATTTGTGTTTTGATTATTGTCCGTGCTGCAAATCGAAAGATTCAGCTTTGCACATCAGAACTGTGAATGTAAATGACAAATACGAATATTATTATCACAAATTCACATCTTCACAGTCTCTGATTTACCTTCAAACTGAGATGGCTAAAGCCCATTTAAAGGGCAGCAGCTGTTTTTAATCAAACTTCTCGACGCACAGGATACAGGCGTGCTCTTCTCTCCAGCTTCAGTAACTTTCGCTTTCGATTTTGTTACGATCGTGTAATGGCGTCCAGTTCAGGTAAGAATCAAATCATTCTTATGAGCCGCGTAGGGTGGGAGTTATCGGGTCTAATTCTGCACCAGTCGCTGGGGAAAGTCGGGCTCCCTCGGGTAGAATAAGCAACTATTGGTGCCCCCCGACTTTCGACTTGTGTCTTATAACAGTCGTGGTTTGCGCGTGGGCCAGAGTGAAGGGGATAAAGCTCGCCGTATGGTTGTGGACATTCTGTGCTTACAAGAGACATTTTTAGCAATGCAAGATTTGGATAAACTGAATTCTCTTAATGATGACTTTAATGGTGCTGGTGAATCCACTACAGATCTTAGTATGGATTTAATTAAAGGTAGGATATCTGGGGGTGTAGCCATACTGTGGAAAAAAAAAAAGTTGGTTAGACTGGATCTTAATTGGTGTATTGCAATACAGATTACTTACCAAGATAAGAAATGTATTATTCTAAATGTGTATACACCTTACGAATGCCATCATAATGAAGATGAATACTTAAATAGACTAGCTTTTATTAGTTCTTTTATTGAAGGTTCTACTATTTCCAGTGTGTATATGAATGCGGACATTTCAGATAGTAATTCATTATTTTCCAGACGTATTGTTCAGTTTTGTCAAGAGAATAATCTCATTTTGTCAAGTGAAGTGTGTTTATCTGTAGATAGCTATACTTATGTTAGTGAGGCTTGGAATACTACATCATGGTTGGACCATTGTATTAGTACAGCAGATGCACATGCCTCGCTGAGGGATATGAGTATCTTATATGATACAGTAACATCTGATCATATACCTGTTTCATAGCGATGTCTAATAATGAAAGTAATATCAGTGAAGTAAAAATGGATTGGTCAGCACTTACAAAGGAGGACCTTTTAGCCTATTATGTGAGTACAACTAAATGCCTGAGTAATATTTGTCTACCTAGGGATCCAATGATGTGTAGTGATGTTAACTGTAAAGATGTAAATCATCAAAAGGATATCTGTTTAATGTATAATGATATAGTTAATGCCTTGCATGGTTGTAGTAAGCCATTTATTAAATCGAAGGGTATAATGAATAAGACTAGGCCTGGTTGGAGTAAATATGTAGCTGAATATCAGGCTGAAGCCCAGGAAGCTCATAAGTTGTGGGTTATGGCAGGTAGACCTAGGCAAGGGCCTGAGCTTGAATATAAGAAATCTACAAATTTAAGATATAAGTATGCCATTCGTTTTATCTGTAAAAATGAGCAAACCTTAAGGGCTGATTCTATGGCCATGAAGCTGGTAAATCATAATATTACTGATTTTTGGAAAGAAGTTAGAACTTTTAATAGTTGCAGAGTATCTCTTCCTTGTGCTTTAGATGGAGTTTCTGGGGCAGAGAATGTTGCGGAATTATGGAGACAACATTATTGTAGTCTTTTTAATTGTGTAAGGGTGGTTCGCCTACAGGGGTTCAGGCTGCAGGGTTGCCGAATGACTAAAGAAATATTATCAGCAAGATGGTAGAAAACTGTACATTTCTTGTCTATTACCACCCACTGCTACTTATACCAACGACGGAAATAAGCGCAGTTATAATAGCTAAATATGTGGGAGAGCGTTGCTATAATGTGACGATATTATATTGCAATAGGTAACATATCAAAGTTCATACCAAATCAAACTAGTTAGCACATAATTTGTAGTGAAAGAATTTAATGACAATATATTGGTTTATGGTTACACTTAAAATGATTACAAAATAGATGAGATGATAAAAACATATACCATTAATCGTACCCAGCATGTATGTAAAAAGTTACCTGAGAGATAGATAGAGAGTGAAAGACAAAGAGAGAGAGAGAGAGAGAGAGAGAAGGACAGAGAGTGCCCGAGTAAGAGAGCAGAGCATAAGAAGAAGAAGAGGAAGAAGAGGAAGAAGAGGAAGAGACAGAGCAATAGTTGCAATCTTCTTTTATCCTTTTCCTTGACCATGTGACTGAAACCAAAATGTGAGACATTCAAACTGACCAATCAGAGGTAAAACTTCCCCCACTGTACTAAAGGTGTGACAATTCATTGACCCCCGATGCAAACGCATCTTGGCCTACAGGCCTTGATCCCAAATGGCCCTTGTGGCATGACAGAGGGGACTGAAACAGCAAAGCCAATATCTTTGGATATTTTCAGTCTTACAATTGCATTCAAAATGAATTGTATAATGTGGACAATATTCGAGTTAATGATCCGATAGTGATTATGTCACATGAAGTGGATCAAGTTGTAAGCAAATTATCTCAGAATAAAGCTAGTGGTCTAGATAATATTTCTGCTGAACATCTTAAGTATGGAAGTAAGAGGATTAGCTGTTTGTTTTACTGGCTTTTTGATTCATAGTGTGTGTTACCAGATTCAATGCTGTCTGTTCTTTTAGTTCCAGTTATTAAGGACAAAGCTGGAATGGTAGGTAACCTATAGATCATTATAGCTTTGGCTAGTATCCTGTCTAAAGTGCTGGAAAACATTTTGTTGGATAGGGTAAATGTGTTTATTAATTCTACAGACAACCAGTTTGGATTCAAGGCTAAACATGGTACTGATCTTTGCATTTATGCATTAAAGGAAATAGTAAACAAGTATAGAGATATGCATCTAAAGCTTTCATTGATGCATCTAAAGCTTTTGATCTAAGTTATTTTTTAAAATGAGACAAAGAGGGGTGCCAGAATACATTGTGAGAATCCTGGTTTATCGGTATGGCCACCAGATGATGCGAGTAAAATGGGGCAATAAGGTCTCTGCCCCTTTTGGGGTTAGTAATGGTGTGAGACAAGGAGGGATCTTGTCCCCAATTCTGTTTAATCTTTACATGGATGAGCGTTTGAGTGTCTGTAAAACTGGATGTATGATTGGGAATATTTTAGTGAATCATATCATGTATGCAGATGATCTTGTGGTGCTGGTCTTCAGCAGCTTTTAACTTTGTGTTCTGATTATGGTCTCGAACATGACATTTTATATAATCCTGCTAAGAGTGTGGTAATGATTTGTAGAACTAAGGAGGATAAAAGTATAAATTTTCCAGTTTTTAAGTTGTCTGATAAGAGCCTCACTGTGTGTGAGAAAGTAAAATATCTTGCACATTTTATCACTGAACGTCTGACAGATGATGAGGATATCGAAAGACAACGTCGTGTGATGTATATGCAGGCGAACATACTTTTACGTAAATTTGGTTTTTGTTCAGATGAGGTGAAGGTGTCACTTTTTAAAGCATATTGTGCAACACTTTATACTGCTCATGTGTGGTGTAACTACAGAGCATCTAGTCTACAGAAGTTGCATGTAGCTTATAATGATGCAATGAGAATCTTACTACGGAGACCTAGATGGCTTAGTGCGAGTGAAATGTTTGTGAGTGTAAGAGTGATCACTTTTAAGGCACTGTTACGAAATCTTATTTATAGATTCATCTGCCGGCTTAATGCTTCTAAAAATGAGATTATTGTGGGTCTATCGAATATAGGGGTTAGTACTACACGGTATCAGTCAAAGCTGTGGAGACACTGGTATTGTTGTATTCTGTAACTCCTTTATGTTTGTGATAGATGCTATGGGTTGTATATGTTGTCTATTGTCCTGTTTTTAAATCTGGACCTTGAGTCTGTAATAAAGTTTGATTGATTGATTGATTGATTGATTGAAATCAGACCAAATAAATGTGTTTGACAAGATAAAATGCCATATTTACTGAAATCCGAACAGCAAATATTCTTTGATTTTATTTATTAAATAATAGTTTTCAGTAATAAATGCTGGCACATATAATACATCGGCACAAGCAGAATAACGGAAATGCACTTTTCTTTCGTTCTTCATTGCGCAGTTTGTTCGAACCCGTTTTCTTTTAAGGCGGGATAAGAGCGAGGCAGATGCTAAATGTTACCAATCATAATTAATAATAATAAGGCAAAGTTTGGCGCCATGTGAAATCATAAGATTGCACAACATTCAGTAACATCAAATAATATTAAACACTTCCTCAAATGTTACCATTTTATTTACTCACTTTCTGCATTTCACAACACGCTCACACTGCGCTATTTCGCTCATATTGCAAGAAGCAGATTCATTTTTAAAAGTTTTTGAGTAGCCTATATTTGTCAGAGTAAAAAAGATTCTGAAGATCTGGGGAAAAAGCGTTTTGAATAGGAATAAAACTGAGAAATAAATAAAAATGAGCATATTTGACGATCGATTAATCTTCAACACACATGCCTTCAAAAGACAGAAATGCTTATACTGCAGACATTCAGCAGCATAAATAAATCTGATACAAAAAATCAGATTTTTCCCCCTCACAATATTGTATTTAATTGACTTTTGTTTCGTCTGCAGGGAACAGAAGTCTGCAGTGCAAAGATCTCCCGGACATGGAAGTCAATAACATGACTGATGGTAAAAAAACAAAAACGATTGTGCAGATGTAAACTGGATTGAAACAAATGAAAAATGTGTTATTCACTTATTCCCATGCAGGCAATAAAGTTTACTGTATTATGAAAGAAAGAATTGACTATAAAACTGAGATGGAATAATAAATGTTGACAAATTGATCTTTTTGTGTGAATAAATAAAGATAATAACAGAATTTGGTAAAAGAATTTGCCAAATTTTAATTTGCATCTTATTTTATTTGCAGTTCAAAGCGGAGAGGGAAGTCTACCTTTTGACCAACCTAATAGTAAGTCAACAAATATGATAATTCATAATATTCAGTACTGCAAATATCAAACACTGTTTATGAGGGAGGTTTATATAAACACTACCGGTCAAAACAGCACGTTTTTAAAGTCTCTTCTGCTCACCAAGGATTCATTTATTTACAGCAAAAACAGTAATATTGTGAAATATTATTACAATTTAAAAGAGCAGTTTTCTATGTGAATATACGAACGCAAAGAAAATTGTCTTTATAAAGAATTTACTTCTTGCAAGAAAGGTCGAACAGTCATACAGTAACACAGGTTTCTGCAGAGTGTGACAAACAAGGACGGGTTCCTTCAGCTTTTATACCCCCCTCGTGCCTTTCAAGGTGACAACTCTCAATCATCAGTACTTTTCCACACACATGGAAAAGTGAGAAGACACTCTACCATGACAAAAGGCCTAAACCTAGGACAGGATGGGCCTTTAGGCCTCAGGTCATAGATTTATGACAGAATTAGGGCCAATTAACCCCCCCAGGTCACCCTCAGGCTCCCGTCACCTTTGCAACTGCTGTTTTCTTATCATAAAGAGGTGTTATTAGGTAGGAAAACCACGCGTTATTCAAAACAACACCTCAATATTGAAATTTCCTTCACATATGCTGAATTTTCAGCATCATTACTCCAGTCTTCAGAGTCACATGATCCTTCAGAAATCATGATGATTTGAAGCTCAAGAGACATTTATGATTATTATCAATGTTCATCTGAAATCTGCCGTCTCTGTTCACGGACTCTCTTGGTCAAGTGTTACTGTTATTTGTGTTCTGTGTTCCAGTGAGCGATCTGAGGATTATTCTGCTGGGGAAGAGCATAACAGAAAACAGCAGAGTGGGAAACTTCATCGTAGGAAGAGCAGCGTTTGAGAGTCAAACACCTGCTGATGATGATGAAGAGCTGCACAGTGAGAAACACAGAGGAAAACTGAAGGACAGAGACGTCACAGTCATCAACACTCCTCACCTGCTGCAGCCAAACCTGACAAACTCTCAGAGCTCACAGAGAGTGAGAGAGTGTGTGAGTCTGTCTGCTCCTGGACCTCACGTGATCATACTGGTGCTGCAGAAGAGCGACTTCAGTGACAATGATAGACATCGAGTGAAACATGTGCTGAATGAATTCAGTGAAGAGGCTCTGAAACACACTATAGTGTTCACCGATGAGAGAGAGATACACAATGACTGTGTTCATCAATTCATAGAAGAGTGTGGAGGTGGACATGTTCAGTTTGATGAACGAAAATCAGGATTGGACTCTGAGATACTTGAAAGAGTGGAGAAGATGCTCAAAGAAAACCAGGTCCAGTTTCTCATGTATGGCTTGTATGAGAAACCAGGAGAAGAAACATCAGAAGATGAAGGTCAGAGCAGAGCTTGTCCATGACATAGAAATACAGCTTTCCTATTGTCATCTTTATTTATGAGCAAAGTATCTCTAAGAAGAAATATTTTGTCAGTATACTGTACATACTTGTGAATTACTGTGTAGTTACAGCATCTGTAGACTGTGCTAACCAACTAAACTTTCACCTGTGCATAAAAAATACTTATTAGAATTATAGAAGATATATTGTCATTTCTTATCTTTTCAGTCATGGCATCCTTCAGTGGTCCAGCACTGAATGAGGAGCTCCAGTGCTCCATCTGTCTGGAAGTGTTCACTGATCCAGTCACCACTCCATGTGGACACAACTTCTGCAGAACCTGCCTGAGCAAGTGCTGGACGGACACACAGACCTGCTTCTGTCCACTCTGTACAGAAACATTCAGCAGAAGACCTGATCTCAAGGTTAATACAACACTCGGAAAACTTGTGCAACACTTTAAGAAGAAGCTCAATCTAGAAGAATCTGAGGTGTTTTGTGACTTCTGTTATTTATATTTTGTCAACTTTTGAGAATGCAACGTGTGTTACCTTCACAGCTGACAGACATGGACTGAAGCAAGGAGACAAAAATTTAAATGTACATTCATTATTCAAATGAGATTTTTTTTTGTCAGAAGATCAAATACTAAATTCAGTGATAAGTGTGTTTTTCTCTGTGTGTATCATCATCTTCATCATCTGGTTCAGACACAGAAAGACGAGCAGCAGATGATCCAGAGGAGAATGAAGAAGATTCAACAGATCAGAAGATCAGAGCAGAGGAAGGTGAGTGGAGAAATGATTAAAATCATGCGTCTTCTTGCACTTTAGGCCACAGCTTCACACAAGTTTTGTGATCTTTCTTCAAGAAGTGTTCCTTGAACTGAATCTTCCTTTTTTTGCAGACTCTTGCCTCCAATAACTGTTTCCTTACTTCGTCTCGAACCGTCCATATTTCAAACGGGATGATTATTGCTCTGGGTGTCCTGTTGATGGCAGTATTCATCACCTTGTCAAAACAATATACCGTGAGTGAATGAGAGCATTGGTTTAAGTTTGATGTTCGTATCTTCAGCTGCTTCTCAATGATATGATGGTCTCAGCAGTTTTACATAAATAAAGGACTAATTTAAATTTAAATGTGACAAAAGTCTAGTTTGGATATTATTGTTGGTTGTTTAACATTTATTTTGTAAAACAGTTGTCAAATACTATAGTATTAAATGTTTAGCTACTTGCATCTTACCTCGACTCTTTCACCATTAAAAGCTGAAGCTCCTTGCTGGAATTCACACTCCGGTTCAGTGAACAGTAAAGCCCGTCTTCTTTCATTTGTTTGGTCATCTTAGTCCTTTTGACATTGATGACTGCTTTTATAACGCAGAGGCAAGCCAGCATAAAAATATAAATAGATCACAGATAAAGAGAACTCATCCAGTGTTGAGATCTTCACTGATCTGATCCATTTGATTTCATTCTGAGCAGCTGAAGATGATGGAGGAACAGCAGAAAGCAGCAGAGAAACAGGCTGAAGATCTCATAAAGCTGAAGCAGGAAATCACGGAGCTGGAGAAGAGAAACACTGAGCTGGAGAAGAGAAACACTGAGCTGCAGATGAGAAAAACTAACCTGGAGAAGAGAAACATTGAGCTGAGGAACAGAAACACTGAGCTGGAGAAGAGAAACAATGAGCTGGAGAATACAAAAACTGAGCTGAAGAAGAGAAACACTGACCTGGAGAAGAGAAACACTGAGCTGAAGAAGAGAAACATTGAGCTGGAGAAGAGAAACACTGAGCTGGAGAAGATGGAGGAACAGGCTGAAGATCTCATAAAGCTGAAGCAGGAAGCCACGGAGCTGGAGAAGCTCTCACACACTGACGATCATCTCCGTGTCAAACAGGTCTGTGAACATCTGTCTCATCATGTACAATATTACAGGACAAACTCTGTTCCCAATCCTAGTGAGCTGCTTCTGTAACTGAACAGAATAAAACAGTATTAAATAATTAAAACATTTTAGGGACCAAACAAACACCAACAAATTAAGAAAACGTGATCATCAGTTTGACAAAACATGAGCTACAAATCCTCACAACACAAGCAAACACAGAAACACACTGCAAACAAGGAAACACTGCAAACACAGAAACACACTGCAAACACAGAAACACTGCAAACACAGAAACGCATTGTAAACACAGAAACACTGCAAACACAGAAACGCACTGTAAACACACAGAAACACACTGTAAACACAGAAACACACTGCAAACACAGAAACGCACTGTAAACACACAGAAACGCACTGCAAACACAGAAACACGCTGCAAACACAGAAACACTGCAAACACAGAAACACACTGCAAACACAGAAACGCACTGCAAACACAGAAACAATGCAAACACAGAAACACTGCAAACACAGAAACGCACTGTAAACACAGAAACGCACTGTAAACACAGAAACACACTGCAAACACAGAAACGCACTGCAAACACAGAAACACACTGCAAACACAGAAACACACTGCAAACACAGAAACGCACTGTAAACACAGAAACAATGCAAACACAGAAACACTGCAAACACAGAAACACACTGCAAACACAGAAACGCACTGCAAACACAGAAACACACTGCAAACACAGAAACGCACTGTAAACACAGAAACAATGCAAACACAGAAACACTGCAAACACAGAAACGCACTGTAAACACAGAAACACACTGTAAACACAGAAACGCACTGTAAACACAGAAACACACTGCAAACACAGAAACACACTGCAAACACAGAAACGCACTGCAAACACAGAAACGCGCTGCAAACACAGAAACGCGCTGCAAACACAGAAACGCACTGCAAACACAGAAACGCGCTGCAAACACAGAAACGCGCAGCAAACACAGAAACGCACTGCAAACACAGAAACACACTGCAAACACAGAAACGCGCTGTAAACACAGAAACGCGCTGCAAACACAGAAACGTACTGCAAACACAGAAACGCACTGAAAATAGCACAAACCACAACGGAAATGTTTCAAGGGGACCCCAAAGTGACGAACCCTACTAGGAGCTGTTATTATTTGTGTCCGAAACCACTCACCCTTCACTCATTCACTGATCCCTATATAGTGAACGGCATTTGAGTGCACAAAGTGTTCACAATCATTAAATACTATAAAAAACTGCAAACAAAAATAAACAACTGTACATTTCTTCATGTATTTATTATTTTTAATAAAGTGTTTTTCAGTTAGCTAGAAGCTCACGCTCACAGATGACGTGGTCGTCGAGCGCCTCAGGCGGCCGTTACGATGACGTCACATTAGTGCGCTACAGATGATTAACGAATATTTTTAAATCATCCACTAAATTATCATCTCTTAAAGTTGAATGAGTGAACAACAATGCCACATAATAAAGCACTTTTCTGTTAGTGAAACACATTACATTGAGTTAATGCCTACATAATATATTTTAATAATACTTATTAGCTTGTGCTGTTGTCAAGTAGAGTTCGTCAATTTTTGGGGTCCCCCTTGAAACATTTCCATTGTGGTTTGTGCCATTTGCAGTGCGTTTCTGTGTTTGCAGTGCGTTTCTGTGTTTGCAGTGTGTTTCTGTGTTTGCAGTGCGTTTCTGTGTTTGCAGTGCGTTTCTGTGTTTGCAGTGCGTTTTTGTGTTTGCAGTGTGTTTCTGTGTTTGCAGTGTGTTTCTGTGTTTGTAGTGTTTCTGTGTTTGCAGTGCGTTTCTGTGTTTGCAGTGCGTTTCTGTGTTTGCAGTGCGTTTCTGTGTTTGCAGTGTTTCTGTGTTTGCAGTGCGTTTCTGTGTTTGCAGTGTTTCTGTGTTTGCAGTGTTTCTGTGTTTGCAGTGTGTTTCTGTGTTTGCAGTGTGTTTCTGTGTTTGCAGTGCGTTTCTGTGTTTGCAGTGTTTCTGTGTTTGCGGTGCGTTTCTGTGTTTGCAGTGTGTTTCTGTGTTTGCAGTGTGTTTCTGTGTTTGTAGTGTTTCTGTGTTTGCAGTGCGTTTCTGTGTTTTTCTGTGTTTGCTTGTGTTATGAGGATTTGCAGCACATGTTGTCAAACTGATGATCATGTTTTCTTAATTTGTTGGTCTTTTTTCTATTTGCATGTGTTTTCTTATTTGCAGCGCGTTGAGCTCTCTCGGCCACCGTAGATACTCATTCTAAACTGTCAATTTAAAACTAGTAACGAAGGAACGTTGAGTCGCTTCATTGAAACTCACTGTAATATGTAGAGTATTGTGATAGAAATCTCCAGAGGCGGATTCCAGAAATCAAGGTTAACTTAGCGTCACACATACCCTGAACTCTCGGTTGATTAACTCAAACCTCTCTTACTCGAGGTGTGCTGGTTCCAGAAACGCATCAGGGAGTAAGTTCAGCCAATCCAGAGTATGTTCCCGGTGAACACACAAGACATTCCCAACCGAGCGACGAATCCATGATTCACCATGGAAAGAGACGCTGAGAAAAAGAGCGCCATTCTACTTCCTTCTTTTGTTTAATGGTGATTTCTCCACAAAAATGTATAAACTGTTAAAGACCTACAGTAACTCTCTGAGGCTGTTAATCGATAGTCAATGGCTAAGCTTTGTTAAAGTCAACAATTTGAGCTCATTTTTAAAAGAGCACTAATACATTTATTCTAATTATATTTGACTAATATTTTATTTATAATTGGCTACTAATATTCATTATATTATAGGCCTACTTATTTATAACAGCTTTTACGTGCTCGTGATGACATCAACAGGTAAATGTAGGCTACTTTCATTAAAAGGTCAAGAACACTGTGTGTCATGAGAGTAACAACTGAGCAGCTTTGAGCAAACACACTTCAAAACTTCCCAGCTCGCTATTAGTTATTGAATCGCTTTTGCTTTAATTACCTTGAACTAAAGAAAATGTCATTTTTTGAGTTCTGGAAGTCATTAACAAGACCTTTGTCTCAAAATATATTCAATAATAATCTCCTGTAAAACTATATTAAAAACATAAAAAAGTTCTTCTCTCTCTTGCTGTAGATGTACTCATTTCTATCCAGCCTTTCGAAATGGACTGAGACCGATAGTGACTCTGATGTGGATGTGAACGCTCTGAGAAGAGCTCTGATTTTACTGAAGGACCTGCTAAATGAAAAACTCAGTCAAACTGGTATGTGAATATCAAACAATCAAACACACGATTTTTGTCAGTAACTAATTTTTTTTTTTTTTTTACAAAAAAAAGTGTTTTTAAGTTGAATTAGTTTTAAGCATCAGTGATGTGTTAGTGATTAAATCACTTAAAGTTACAGCAATATTATGGTCACTTTAGTGACATGTGAGTCACATGACGCAACGATCCCTGTACAAACTCCATCACAGGGATCATGACACTGACACACAACCAGAAGTCTGACTACTAAATAAAGACAATTTAGACACTTAACAGCAAAAATAATTTTTTACACTAAATATTAAAGCTTTATTTTAAATAAAACCTTGACATTTCTGCTTTTAAACACCGCTATGATTGTCTCATAGACCTCAACTGTACGTTTTATAAACTGATGGATGATCAACATTTTCATTCCACTGATGCTAATAGATGCAAACTCACTGTTAATCTGAAATTATTGCTATAAATAATTCATCATCATATTGTCATCTGTGTTCACAGTGTTGAAGGCTGCACAGAATTATGCAGGTACAGTGTGACTGACACCCTTTTCTTCAATACACTCTCAATACTTTTGATTATAATGTGTTTTATACATATGGAAATGTTTGTTCTGATCATGTCTGATCTCTCTCAGTGGATTTAACTCTGGATCCTGATACGGCGAATCCATATTTCATCCTGTCTGATGATGGAAAACAAGTCAGTCATGGAGACATTAAGCAGGACGTCCCAGAAAACCCAAAGAGATTTGATGGCATTTTGTGTGTCCTGGCAAAGCAGGGATTCAGTTCAGGGAGATTTTACTATGAGGTGCAGGTGGAGGGAAAGACTGGGTGGATTTTAGGAGTGACCAGAGAATCCATTAACAGGAAGGAAAATTTTGACACTATCCCAACTCCTGAGGATGGAGTCTGGGTTTTTTACAGGGTTAATGAGAATTTGTATGCAGTTACTGATGATCCAATGGTTTTGTTCCGTCAGGGATTGAAACCTGAGAAGGTGGGAGTGTTTGTGGATTATGAGGAGGGTCTGGTCTCTTTTTATGATGTGGACCTCAGATCTCATATCTACTCTTTCACTGGTCAGACTTTCGCTGAGAAACTCTATCCGTATTTCAGTCCATATCTTAATGATGAAGGTAAAAACTCAAACCCACTGATCATCACACCTGTCAGCTGAAAAAAAATCAAATCTGAAAAGATTAATATGGATTTGTGTTTTTTAGAGTTTGTAAATAAAAACCAAAAGAGAATTTACACAAACCACAATCAAGTAGATTTTACTTACAACAATTATGAAGAAAATTCATATGTGACACAAGTGCAAAAACATCTGTATATTCAGACCTTTAAAAAAATCAGTCTGACAAAAACAAACTATAATGAAATATGAGGTTTATGTACATGTAAAAAGCCAATTTGTTTCACATCTATACATTTCAAATCTACTATGAAATTTCACCTAATATGGTTGAATTTCTACATAAATGTGCTACATTTCCAAACTTTCCAGAATGTTTCTGTAGCAGGGATATGTTGTTACACCAGATTATCAATTTTTACTGTTTTATTTTTTTTTATTATATGAAATATTTGTTTTTATTAATACTTGTCTTGAGGTGTTTCATTTTGAAAATGTTGCGTGCGTCATTAAATATAGTATGTACGTCGGCTGACGTCATACGTAAGTGGCGTTAAAATCGCAGCGCAATCAAAAGTTCGTCCTCTTTCCTGCAATGCTTTTAGAGAGAAGATGTACGATGTCATGAGTTTCGCTCATAAAATGTTAAACTGTTAAAAGTGTTCATGTCATGGTTAAATAATCAAATGTGTTAAAGTATTCTGTGAGACGTTATAGTTGACCATTTGTTGTGTTATCAACTTGTTAAATGTAGTTTATTACAGTGCTGTAAACGGGTGTATAGTGCATTGCGTGAGATGGCGGCCATAGACATGTACACTAGACGTCGCCTGGCTATGGAATTTCATTGGAACGAATGCGTCAATAGCGCCGCCATCTTGGAACAGGGGACTCCTCCTCTTTAATGCATCAGCGTCAATGTAGGCAAAGGTCCAACAGAAATAAAATCACCATAAATCGTCATGAATGCGATTTTCTAGGGGTTTTTTTTGGTTCGTTCCAACGGTCAGACATGTATTTATCATTGAGTCCAGAGAAATTTAAGGTTTTGATTATTAAGATGATCTACTTTTTAAAAATATAATGCATAGTGCTAGTAGTAGCCCTAAGTTTATCAGTCACATTCTTCCACTTGAGTGAACTTCGAATGAACTATCGCTACTTACCTTAACCTACTGCATGCAGAATTACTACAATGGTGTGACTATACATGTTAAACATTTAAATTGTATTGGTTTATTAAATATGACGCACAAAGCAATTTGCTGGTGGAAGCAAATCACAAATTTGAGAGGAACGTTTATCATTGACGTCTCTGTTTATCACTTGGGAATCTACAAACCGATTCAGAGTATTTTATTTAATTATTATTAGTATTATTAGTATTAAATTACAAAAACACAAATATCATATAAATACAATAAAAACAAAACAAATAAACAGCAAGTCATATTATACAATTTTTTTAATTAACATGATAAAAAAAAAATCCAAAACCTTTTCAGGCGTAATCTCATTCAATATGTCCTTCAGTGAAGTAACTTCATAAAAGAGCATCTGCTCGTGTTCAGTCCAGGACGATCTAATAAAATATGACAGATAATGAATCTTACGAAACATACATAAAGTTGAGTCTTTAAGTAAAAAAGCATTGGTCAGTTTTTAATGTCCTAATGAAGAGCTTCGGAATCTACAAACAAAACAAATCCATAAATCCAGAGTATTTAGTGAACTTCCAGGGACACGGAGCAGAGTAAAGCTGGCTGAAAAGGTTTTTTTGTTGTTGTAAACAGTTTCTGTTTTTCCCCATCACGTCGTATCTCATCAGAGACAATCGGAGTAAACAGCCAGAACTAGTGTGTTTGGATAAACTTGTTTATTTGTTTTAACTTAAGACTCATCTCCGTTAGCCCAGAATACTATCTGGAAATAGACGGAGACTGAACTCGGACACACAGCCAAATAGACACCAAATCAACTATCCACATTTCCAACATCTTACGATCATATTACATTGATATAAATACATTCTGTTCATTGTCGGTTTTCCTCACTGTCAAAAACTAATGGGTAACTATAGCATGGATCAGCTGCGGTCGTTAACCAAGGACTGAAACAAACCAACGCAACCAGAAATATAATTTCGTAACATTCAATATCTCCACCTCTTCAGGTTGGTGGAGAGTTCCTGCCTCAAGTGGAGGAGTTCAAGTATCTTGGGGTTTTGTTCACGAGTGAGGGAAGGAAGGAGCGTGAGGTTGACAGACGGATCGTAGTGATGCGGTCGATGTTCCGGTCTGTCGTGGTGAAGAAGGAGCTGAGCTGCAAGGCGAAGCTCTCGATTTACTGGTCAATCTACGTTCCTACTCTCACCTATGGTCATGAGCTTTGGGTCATGACCGAAAGAATGAGATCCCGGATACAGGCGGCCGAAATGAGCTTTCTCTGCTGGGTGGCGGGACGCTCCCTTAGAGATAGGGTGAGGAGCTCGGTCACTCGGGAGGAGCTCAAAGTAGATCCGTTGCTCCTTCACAGCTGAGGTGGCTCGGGCATCTGTTTCGGATGCCTCCTGGACGTCTCCCTAGGGAAGTGTTCTGGGAATGTCCCACCAGGAGAAGGCCCCGGGGAAGACCTAGGACACGTTGGAGAGACTATGTCTCTCGGCTGGCCTGGGAACGCCTCGGTGTCCCCCCGGAAGAGCTGGAGGAAGTGTCTGGGGAGAGGGAAGTCTGGGAGTCTCTGCTCAGACTGCTGCCCCCGCGACCCGGCCCCGGATAAGTGGTGGAAGATGAATGAATGAATGAACATTCAATATCATCAAACACATTCTCACTTGTGAAATGTAATCCCTTGCTGTCTGGTTTTAAGATTTCTTTCGTTTGAACATCCATACGCAGCACAAAAGTCTGGTATCGCCCATGAATTCAAAAGTACAGGTGGAGAAAGCAGCGTTACTGATGACACTTCCTGTGACAAGACCCCTGTTCCAAGATGGCGGCGCTTTTGACGCGTGCTGAGAACCCCCAGGCGACGTCTAGTGTATATGTCTATGGATGGCGGCAAAGTGTGTGCGTCGCGTGTGTGAAATATGTTAGCGGCTAACATCTCGATTAAGTAATATATATATATATATATATATATATATATATATATATATATATGATCGATAGAAGATAAATAGAGAAGTAATATAGATATAGATTGATAAATAATAGATCGATGTGTTTAAATGAGAAGATGTGTGTGTATAGTTAAATAGATATATTTTCGGCGAATGTATATTATACGTTATATTCATCATGTGTTTTGTGGTTAACTCCCTGGTATACTTAATATGTATTTTGTGATTAACAGGCACAATTAAGAGCAGATAACGGTGTCTGTTTGTGTGTTTTATCAAGCAGGCACTGCAAAAAATTCTTGGTAGGGAAAAACCAGCTTTGTGTGGAAAATTCTTTTATCAATCAACACAACGCAGAGGAACAACCGCTACATTTCTATTGTGTTCTTTTGTATAGAAATCTGTGAGTCCATTTTCTCTCTCCTGTCCAGCTGTTAACATTGAATTAAACATTGAATTAAAAGTCGCAATTCTTGGTTTATATTGGAATAATTACAGCATGTAAATAAAGAGAAGTGTTCAATTCTATAACTGATATTCCTTATAAACTAAACAGCTTGCTAATATAAATGCAAATACACAAATTCATGATTCATGAACATCTTCAAAGCGGATGTGAATAAAACAGAAGATCTTTATTGTCGACATCATTCATACATTTGCATTTGTTTTTATCCTTCAATTTGCACTTTGTTTGAAGGAAAACATTTGGCAGGATGAGGAATAACATGTTTTTTCTTAATAAAACAAGAAATACGCTTTAATAGCCTCCTTTAATGATTAATTCAAAAGAGAACTTGTCACAAGACTTTTACACAGATGAGAAAAAAAGAATGAAAAGTGACTTTAAAAGCAACTCGAGTGATTTGAAACCGTCTTTCTTTAACAGTTACTGACCGCAGACCAATGCCATGAAAAGTAAAAGCATTAAAGGAAGAAACATACCTGATGGAATAAAAACATCATCATCATCATCGTCACTCTGTTCTTCCTCAGCTGTGGTTTCATCTTCAGCTGTTACAGTCTGAAGCAGAGACTCTGTGGAGGTTTGATCGGAGGATCCATGAGCTTCAGTGTATCAGAGTAAAGTGAGTCCTGTGTGTCTCTGGATCTGTTCAGAGTTGATCTCTGACGCTCCAGACCGAATCAGTCACACACACTGAAACCTTTTCCAGCTCCTGAGGAACACAGAATCACGGTGACTTTCAACTTATATAACGACTGTTTTAGACTCTTTCAAAGAATAAAAAGATGCTGGCTGACTTTTATATATGTCAAAATAGCATTACAGACCATGGAGTTGTGATCAGTCACTAATGTCTGACAGGAAGGCTGGAAACTTCTCGTTGTTCTGGTAATACTGACACTAAATCACGTGTTTAAGGTACTTTTAACAACACAAAAATGTTTGAATTGTGAAAATCGAATCAAT
Organism: Opsariichthys bidens; assembly: GCA_037194245.1. NCBI lineage: Eukaryota > Metazoa > Chordata > Actinopteri > Cypriniformes > Xenocyprididae > Opsariichthys > Opsariichthys bidens. Next base: position 27,949,874 of record CM074285.1, on the reverse strand, counting down.
TTGATTAGTTTATTAGTCAGCAGAGAGAAAAGAAAATGGGTAAAAAAAGACGTGAATCTTCATCCTTATGGTTTCCCTCCATCATCTTCACCTCCAGACCAGTGACGCCTCCTCTTTCTAGAGATGAAAGTTGAAACGTCAATATCCAGCAGGACAGTCATATATTATCTCATTTGAACACGTTGACACTTTAAATATGCTATTCTTAAACTATGGAGGACCAGGAGTGGCACATAAAAATAAAACGAAGAATCAATTAATTACTTTAATAATTCAAATATAAAAATGTATATAAATAAATCACTTTTTATATGGGCAAATTAATAGACATATTTACAGTTGTTTATTTAATTCCTGTTTTTAAATGTAGTTTAATAAAACAAATAAAAAAATGTTTTTTGAATGTATAAATAAATAGACGAATTTGAAATGGGTTATTTAATTCATTTTTTTGAAATGTAGATTAATAAAACAATAAAAAAGTACATTTGTAAATCATTTAAAAAAAAATCGCTGTTTAAATAGGATTTGGCAAATGCCTTTCTCTCTCCATTTTACCAATTGCTGATGCTTCGTTGAGTTTACGGTGGATAAACTACTAAATAGAGCATTACCGCCACCTGCTGGCGGTATGGAAAAACACAACATTCATCTCTGGGAGTTTTAGGCTCAGGCAAATATTCACACAGCCACACAAGCGTCTAGAAAGCGACGAAAGAAACTCTAAGCCAATATTTCACATATGTTTAGATGTTTTATCCTCCTGTGAGCTCTTTCTTTCATTATGTTGTTTTACTGGCGCGCTGCACTGAAAATCGACAACATTGTTGATGAATTTCATACAATTCGATGATTAAGACTAATAAATATTTCACCTGCGTAAAAATCCCACGTTGTAGCGCGATTATTTACATTACAATACTCACATTATCATCTTAGCTCGATAAACACAAATATTCTCCTCAGACGGACCGTCTAAATAACCGTTGAAATTTAAATTGTGGAGATTCGCGCCTCAGGATCGTGACTACGTTCCGCCGTTGTTAACCAAGAGATGAGCGCCGACTACAACAAGATTAAAAAGGCTGAATCGTCTTAAAAATCAAGAATAGCATCAGTTTAGTAAACAGCAACAAATGACCCCTCCAGAGAGTCCAGACGTCCCCATCTAGAAACCCCAGCCCTGTCTCCAGAGAGACACCGGCAGGACGTACAGCAGCTCACCAAGGAGGTGAACAATGATAACAGTGATAAAGAGATCAGTCAGTTGAAGAAAGTGACGAGAAGTGACTTTTTGTGCGCCAAAAATACAAAATAACGACTTTTCAACAATATCTAGTGATGGCAAATTTCAAAACATTGAAGCTTTACGAATCTTTTGTTTCGAATCAGTGATCGGATCGTGATTCAGTAAACGAGGCTTCGTTACTTCATAAGTGTATCGTAATTTCAATAATTCACGTTTTTTTGGTGCACAAAAAGTATTCTCGTCACTTTATAATATTAATGTTGAACCACTGTAGTCACATGACCTGCTTTAAATATGTTTTAGTATCTTTCTGGACATTGAAAGTGTCAATAGAGACTCACTGAACCATCGGATTTCATCAAAAATATCTTCATTTGTGTTCTGAAGATGAACAAAGATCTTACGGATGTAGAACGACACGAGGGAGACGAATTAATGACAGAAATTTCATTTTGGGGTGAAATAACCGTTTAATATGTCAAATAAAATAAACTGACTCAATTGCTGGAAAGGTGTCATTTATGTTTTAAAAAGTTTTCCCAAAACTTTGAAATGGTCAGAAATTTGTTGTTGTACCATTGAAGTGTAGCTGAAATATTAGTGTTGTTCAGAACATAATATTTATGTTATTTTAGTTATATTTTCAACATTTCAACAAAAGTGAAATGTTCATCGTGCACTGGAGAGGGCTCGGGGGAAACAGGCACTGTCCAAAAGTCTATTAGCCACTCTACTTCAGCTGGTGTGTCCATTTTGAGACTGGAGGCGGCTATTTGGGGGCGTGGCTCAGGTGTGGAGGCGGCTATTTGGGGGCGTGGCTCAGGTGTGGAGGAGGCTATTTGGGGGGCGTGGCTCAGGTGCGGAGACGGCTATTTGGGGGCGTGGCTCAGGTGCAGCGGCGGCCATCTCGCGCAGAGGATAGGGAGCGGTGGCCAGGAAGACCGACGGGCAGAGGATGGTGTCATATTTTTCCTTGTGGGGCGGCACCGGCGGACAGAAATGGCCGGCGTCATTGGACTGGCATGTGGTGGATCTCGGCGTTGGGCGAGTGGGCGCGGCCGTGTGTGTCCCCGATGGGACGGGATGCACATCACGAGCCGTACGAATCTCCTCCACTTTGTAATATGAGTGTCACACTGTGGTGTAGGAAGGATCACTTGGAATAATAATAAGTAGTTTATTTAAAAAACTCAGAATACCGGTAGGGATAAACACAACCACAAAACGTTAACACTAGACAAGGACCGAACTGAAACAGAGGGAAGATATACACAGGAACACAGGAGGATAACGAGCGGGGCACAGGTGAAAGACATAATGACTAAACAAGACACAGCTGACTCAAATGAACTAATTACAGAGGAAATCAAAACAGAGAACACATGACTAAAGACAGAACCAAAACAAAGAGCACATGTGACAGGACTAGTGTAAAAAAGCCCATGTTCAGTTTGTGTTCTATTATTATGAGGGCTGTACAGCTATTATGTTGTTCATTGAACTGAATTGAGAGGGTGTGGCTTGTTCAGAGATCGCGCGAGAGCGGATCAGTTTCAATTCGTGAACGGCAGAGTGAACGCTTAGGCCCTGCAGTCTTGTCTGTAAAGCAGCAAAATAAGGCAGATTAAGATCTCTATCTGTAGCGATTTCACTTTGTGAACTACAGGGAGAATATCTGTGATCTCGATTGCCAGTGGATGATGTTTAGTTACCTCACAATTCCCTTTGAATTTCCTCCATGACGATTCTGGAATGTGCGTCATTGAAGACTGTGAGTTTCGTTTTGAGTGTTAATTATATCATTACTATTTCATTTATTCACTGTTTAACTTGAAATACTGCTGCTAGATTATAGTTTATGTGACATGAGAGTGTGATTACCCGATTATATGTGGTATAGTGTGTTTATAATGGCGAGCAGGATCGCGATTTATATTGCTACAATGACTCAGCAAATTCTGTTGTCCTGTTAGCGATCCATCGCACACTTATACAGTTTCTGTTTCTGATTAAGTTTATTTGCTTATTGTAGAACCACATTTGAGAGACATTCAAAGCACAGGATAAATCGGTAACACGCATCATTGGCTTATACACCTGGATTCCTCATCGCTGAAGATTCATCACACATCAGAGGAACTGCAACTGCAGCTTAAAGACCAGCTTCACACGGACATCTGAACACCTTCACGAACTGACTTTTGCACTCATTGCTCTCTTCAGAATATATCCTTGAAATCCAAATTGGGCAAAATAATTAAGTTCTCTTGTTTATTATTTTGCGTAGGCCTACGCTATTTATATGTATCTTTATTTTCTATCTCTGTGATTCAGATATTGAATTTACCCAGTATATCTGAGCGTTTCTATTAAGCTTCAAAGACAGTAAAAGAGTGAATTTAATCCAACTGTTTGCTCTTCATTTCTCTCATGGCCATTGGACATTAAATGCGGTAATCGACCCTCTGAGACGATTGGCACCGTAGTAGTAATTGGTGCAATATAGTTCCTTTCCAACAACTAGAATACAAAACAAAGAACGTGACAATGACTAAACAGAACACATGACGAGTGACAAAACAAACGAAGACGACGCAAAGAATACTAAACGAGTGACGGGACTGAACAAAAAACAAGAAACATGAGATAAGGACAAGACTAGAGCATAGACATAATTGTGACAATAAGCCATTTAAAGAGAGAATCAGATTAATGGATTCGACGAGTGAAAACTGACTGGCAGGTTCATAATATCAGATCGTATCCGCATCCAGCCCCATACGGAAACACACATTCAGCGCTACGTCATCCCAGCTGGGAACCCGATGGGAAAGCTCGATAAATTCCACCACATACTCCAACAGCCGTAAAACCCAAAGGCGATCTTCTGCCACGGCCATGGTGCAGACCGTCTTGTCGGCTTCGGTTGGGTCTGTCGTTCTGTTACGATCTCGCCGGTTACAAACACACACGACAACGGAGAATCACAGGAACAGGGTTTAATGAAGAACGTGGGAATTAATCCAAACAAGACACCATAACATTAACAACGACAGACAAGGACTGAATGAAACTCAGGGTTTAAATAACAGGAAATCAAAATGATAATGAGGCAAAAGATGAGTGATGAGTGGCGTGAGAAAAACCAAAACAAAGAGCACGTGTGGAGAGACGAAAAACAAAGTCCAGGGCAGAAACACACGTAACATCACGATTGTCAGGTGAAGTGCCCATGATCACCACTAGAGGGCACTTCACCATGAACTACTTTTCACTCACTCACACGGACTACATTTCCCATAAGCCCCTCACCCAGTCACTGATCACCCCGCCAGCTGTAGCACATTACCTTAGCACTAATTACAATCACACCACTATAAGAGCACTACTGACACACACGAAGTATTGTTAATCCTGGTATTACAATTCCGAGCGTCTGGTTTTCCTGTTTCCTGATCCTTCCTGTTTCTTGTTATTGATGTTTATCTGACCGCCTTTGACCAACCGCCTGGATATATACTACGAGCTTGCCCGTTCCTTACCACTTCTGTTTGCTGTTGAGTTGACCATTGCCTGTCTGACTACGTCTGTAAATAAAGCTGCACTTGGATCTCATCCGCTGACTCGCCCTTCATTACACATCGGAACATGTTCATGCTTATGGGGCTATGACATCACAGCTGGTGAGTAAAAAGCATTCTATGAAAGTGAAGACGAACTGGAAGCTTCTTCAAACTAACACCTACTGATCACTGCTGATATTCATTCACAGGTAAGTGATGCAAATGTAAGAGCTTGTTCAGGAGATTTAAAAGTATTAGAAAATATTGTTGAATTGTTTGATATCTGAAGTCAAGCTAAAACAACTAAAAACTTTAGAATGAACACAGTCCAATAAAAACTAATAATAATAATAAAACTACATGAAGTGTTTTGTACAGCATTCTGTTTTTCCTCTTCAAGGGAGAGATGACAATAAAGTACTTTACTTCGATATAAAATCTAGTAGTGTAACTTATAATATCTGTGTATGTTTAGTACATTGTACTATGTGTAGACTCTTATTTCAACTCCAAACATAAAATGATCTTGTTATCTTTATTGGTGTTTATTTGAGATAACTACAGATATGATATAGATATAACGATAGAAAGGATCTTGAATTGACTTGAATTTAAGCTTTTTGAAAGGGTAATGCACAAGTTATCCCACAAGTTATACCAGTTTACAAGACTGAAGTAAGCAGCTGAGGTGCGGTCATTACTGTGGTTGCGCAGCCTAGAGTTATTAGTTGTTAAAGAACTGAATTGGAAAGCAGCACAAGAGTTCACAGTCCATAAGCTGTGGATGTCAAGAGAAGCAGATACAATGAAATATTTGTGATTACGTGTCACTCGGAAAATTATTTGATCAGGTAGCACTTTATTTTACAGTCCTGTTCCCCATGTACATACTATGCACTTATTACAGAAATTATAATAACTAGGTACTAACTCTGAATCTACACCTAAACCTAACCCCTATAGTTATGTTATGTGACTCAGTATTTTAATAGGGAAGTACACGTACTGTAAAATAAACATACGGGTATACTTTTGAAGGGCCATCAGTGGAGAAATACTTAAAATATTTAATTTTACCTCATTATTAACAAAATTACTCTTTTCACTGATGTAGATGATACATTATCCATTTCTACCACCATAAACTTTAAAACTTTTCAGGCTCAAAGTATAACCGGAAAAATGTCCTGTGATCAGGACATTAATCTACTTAAGCTGTTAAAAGTCCTATTAAGTTAAATTCCCAATGAGCCACAAATTTATCGTTGCATTGTGTTTGCTCCTCTCTGAGGACATCCGTCAGTCCCCTGATCCGAATCAAACATCATGGATAGAGAACTGAGGCCTCGCATCAACCTTCTACATTCGGGGGAAAAAGAGAGAGAACTGCAGGCCTACCCACATCGTCCATGGAGCACTCAGGCAAGGACTGGAGTTCTTCGCACACTGAGGATCGCTACATCCACGATTGCTCAGCCACCGACTGTTTTGAACCTGATGAAAAGTGAGTACTCTCCATAAATATGAATTACAGAATTGCTCAGCTCAATTATAACATGGAGGTCATATATCTGAGTATTACAATGGAGTCATTGTGGTTGTATCAATTGACCTTTTTTCCTTTCTTTTAAAACACTATAGATTAAAGTTCTTTAAAACTGTGAATAACTCTAGAGTAACATGGGATACCCAAGCAAAACCAAGGGTTTTGGGGGCATTTCAATATTCAAAATAAAATTTCTAAAACAGAACACGTTTTTAGATGGGATTGAGTTTAAAGGGGTCATGAACTGCGTTGTTTTATAATGTCTTCTGGGGTGCACTTATAATGTTAGTATGCTTTTTACATCAAAAATTGTCAAAAGGCATTTTTCCGACCCTGATTTTAGCCTCTGATTTCGTGTCTGCTGTGAAACGCCCACTGCTGTGATTGGCTGATATCTTTCCATTTGAAATAGCCAAGTATTACTCTTTCTTTTAGCACATTTTTACAATTACAGCTCACAGACATCTTGTTGAGCTCATGAAAGCAGCGATCTCGGCATTGCAACTCAATTTCTGCACGCTAACGAATGCTTCATCGTAACTAACAGTGCGAACACAATGTAACTATTAAGACGTTTGTTTAATTAACGGAAGTTTTCCGTTTTGAAACTTCCAAGATATTCTTGTAGTACTATGACGCCCAATTTTTCATTTCATGACCCCTTTCAGGGAAAGGTGGAATATAATGTAAATGTATAATAAATGTATGCATTTAGTGTAATAATTACCTACTGTTGACTTGAAATGTATTGCTTTCAGCAAAACACTCATCTCACATGTCATTTGTTCTTGCTGTCCATCAATGATGACCTTAAAAAGGGACTCCACAAAAGAAATGATAATTTTCAGCAATTTTAATATAAATTGGAAAGACAAGAAAAATAGGAGCTCTCCAAAAATGACAGATAATATGGATTTAGCACAACTAATTAAAGGTCCAACCCACCCAGTCACAGATCGATTTCGTTTTTAGCAGTAGGCCAGAACAAATAGAGAAAACATAATATTGTTTCGTGTACATCTGTTCCGGACTGTTTGTTTCCTGTTTTCATATGTGCTTCGTGTTTTGGTTTTGTTCCCGCCACTCGTCTGTCTAACCTTTGTCAGCTGTTTCTCATTAATTACCCTGTTTCTTCTATTGTCTTCACCTATATAATAATCCCCGTGTTTTCCCATAGTCCTGGTCCAATCTCATTTGTGTTTCGACGTGTCTGTGTTTCCTGTTGTTTGTATCACCCCTGCATCGTAATTAAATACTTTAATATATATATATATATATATTCCTGTCTCCACGCTTCTTTGGACGCGTCCCATAACAGAAGATCGGGCCAAAACAGAAAATGCAGGCGGAAAACCTCCTCTTAAACATTCAACAGAATGGACGGCCTTTAGAGTGGTATGTGTGGGAGTTTTTGGACCTTTTAGATGAGCTGGAGAGAGCCTATGATTAACGCCTGCTTTCGGATGGAATTGGATGATCGTTTATTTCATTCCATTTCTCCTACCCATTGGTATACCTCCATAGCGAACTTTATTAATTTTATCCTTCAGATAGAAAACTCCGATTTCTATGTTGATTCCACTAGGGATAATTTAAACGAAAGTTCCTATCCGAAAGCAGGTTGCCACTCCAGCTCACCTAGACCCAATACCCTCCACATACCTCTCCAATGGTTCCGTCCATCTTTGCCCGTCATCACCTGAATTGTCAGAGTCACCTGAATCGTCTGAGACAATAGAATCGTCAAAGGTGACAATCCAGAATCTCCAGAATCTCCAGAGCCGCATGAATCTTCAGTGGCATCAGAGTGCTATATGTCCTGTGGGGGTGTGGGGACAGGGGCCATGGGGGTCATGTTCCTCATGACTCCACCCCTGTCTCCAACTCAGACTCCACCATGGACACCAGAGTCTTCAGCTCCGCCCATATTTCTACCCTGGATTCTGCCCTGGCCGTTGGAGGCTGCAGCTTCGCCCAAGTCTCCGCCATGGCCACCTGAGAGCCCAGTGCCTCCCTGGTCACCGCACTGGACTCCACCTGAGGCCACCTGATCTACCTGCTCCTGCCCATGGCCTCCAGGATGCCCAGACCAAGGGAAGAGTGGTGGTTGGTAGCCTAGGATGCATCAAAATGGGGTGAGGCCAGTAGAGGGTTTTTGCAGTGAGTTTTGTGCATATTCTGCCCACATGATGTATTTAGTCCACTCAGTTTGGTTGTCTTGACAATATGATCGTAGAAAGCGTGTGAGTTCTTGATTTAAACATTCAGTTTGGCCGTTGGATTGTGGATGATATCCGGACTTGAGTCTTGGCGTTAAGCAATTTGAAAAATGTGGACCAGACTCGGGATGTGAATTGGGAACCTCTGTCCGAAACAATGTCTTCAGGTAATCCATAGAAACGAAACACATGATCACACAGGGCCTGGGCAGTTTTGAAAGCAGTGGGGAGCTTGGGTAAAGGGATAATTCGATAAGCCTTGGAGAATCGGTCAATTATGGTGAGGATGGTGGTGTTGGGAAGATCGGTGATGAAGTCGACTGCGATATGGGACCATGGACGTTGAGGTGTGGATAATGGTTGGAGTAAACCGGCAGGAAGTTCTCGAGGGGATTTAGAGTTGTTGCAGATATTGCACTTTACGAAATTAGTGGTGTCGGTGCACTTGGATGGCCACCAGAATCGGCTCGTGAGGAGGTGGTGAGTGGCAATGATTCCCGGATGACCAGAGCTAGGACTGGAGTGGACCTGATGCAGGAGCTTCTCTCTAAGAGGTTCGGGTACCTAGGTGAGATTGCTTGGACAGTTTTGTGGTGGAAGATTCTGAACATTGTATTGATTGACTTCAGTCATTATATCCCATACATCCCACGGGAGCTACTAGCATGGTTTCAGGGAGGATATTCTCGTTGCTGCTAATCTATGAGGGATTCTTGGCTTGTCTGGAAAGAGCATCTGCCTTGGCGTTCTTGGTACCAGGTCTGTAAGTTACAATAAAGTTAAATCGAGTAAAGAACAGTGCCCATCTTGCCTGCCGTGGATTCAATCTCTTAGCTGAACGTAGATATTCGAGGTTCTTGTGATCTGTGATGATGGTGAACTGGTGTTTAGCATCCTCTAGCCAGTGACGCCACTCCTCCAGTGCGGATTTCATTGCCAACAGCTCTCGGTTACCGACATCATAATTTCTCTCTGCTGGGGACAGGTTTCTGGAATAGAAGGCGCATGGAAACATTTTAGCTTGAGAACCGTGACGTAGAGAGAGTGTGGCACCAATACTAGTGTTGGAAGCGTCCATTTCGAGTAGATTAAGATATTGTCGATGTAAACTACTACCCATTTGTCGAGCATGTCGCGGAACACATCGTTAATGAATGATTGGAAGACCGATGGACTGTTAGACAGGCCGAATGGCATAACCAAGTATTCGTAGTGCCCAGACGACGTAGAAAAGGCAGTTTTCCATTCATCCCCCTCACTGATGCGAATCAAATTGTTGGCACTACGTAAATCCAATTTAGTCAAATATCCTGATGGAACTGTTCAAGAGCGGAGGGAACTAGTGGAAGAGGGTATCTGAACTTGATAGTTATGCCATTCAAACCTAGGTAATCTATACACAGTCTCAGACATCCGTCTTTCTTTTTAACGAAGAAGAAGCCGGCTGAGGCAGGGGATGTAGAAGGTCGAATAAAGCCTTTAGCCAGTTCTTCTTCTATATAGCTTTTCATGCAATCAGATTCAGGCTGTGACAGGGGAAATATTCTGCCCTTAGGGGGTGTCATACCTGGTATGAGTTCGATGGCGCAATCACTGCGATGATGTGGTGGTTGCTGGGAAGCTTTGGTTTTGCTGAATGCCTCAGTCAGATCGGCGTACTCGGAGGGTAATTCAGGAATTTGAGAGGGTTCCTTGTTGACGGTGTCATGGGTTAAACATTGGCCATAGCATGCATGATCCCATTGCAAGATTTGTTCCTCCTTCCATGAGATCTGTGGGTTGTGATGACGTAGCAAAGTTAGGCCTAGAATGAGAGGGTTGTAGGGTGAATGAATTACATAGAACCTGATGGACTCATTGTGTAGCACTCCAACATTCATTTTTATCTCTTCGGTGACCTAAGTAATTCTTCCCTCTCCCAGAGGGCGACCATCTAATGCTTCCACTGTCAAAGGAGAATCACATGGTGACAAGGTGAGTTTATGTAGCTTAACAAATTCGTGTGAGATGATGAGATGTGTGTTTGTCTGTTTTGCACTGAAGGAGAACACAAGACTCCCAACACTGTTCCTGTAGAGGAGGAGAGTCGAGAGAAGAAGGTAAACAGATATAGACAAAACACTTTATAAGCTTTATACCATCATAAGGACCATACATGAAAGTTATGTTTTTTTTCTCTGTGTGTAGAATCAGCTGGTTCAGACACAGATAGACATGCAGCAGATGATCCAGGACAGAATAAAGAAGATTCAGGAGATTCACCACTCAGTAGAGCTGAGAAAAGTGAGTGGAAGTTAAAACAGTGTAAAACTAATAATGCATAGTAATGTTTCAATCTAATTAACAAAGGAGCTGAATTAAATGGATAAAACACATTTCAAATTACAAATGGTTAGTAAATGAATTTTTATTTTTAAGTGTAAATAAGATGCACATATAAATAAATGAACTTGCTAATTGTTCACATTCATCAGAGAAACACAGAGAAAGAGAAATCCTCCAGTGTTGAGATCTTCACTGATCTGATCCGCTCTATTGAGAGATGTCAGTCTGAGCAGCTGAAGATGATGGAGGAACAGCAGAAAGAAGCAGAGAAACAGGCTGAAGATCTCATTAAAGAGCTGCAGCAGGAAATTACTGAGCTGAAGAAGAGAAACACGGAGCTGGAGAAGCTCTCACACACGGATGATCATCTCCATGTCATACAGGTCTGTGAACATCTGTCTCATCAGACTCTCTGTTCACAAAGCTGATGAGTTGCCTGGCCATATTTGTTTAGAAATTGTACATCAAAAATGAAACCATATTAAAGTCAAATTAGAAAAATTAGTTTACTGTAAAAGAAAGTTACCTTGTAAATCAAATTAAAATTAAAAATGAAAAGAATATCTTTAATAGTCCTCTCTCTCCTGCTGTAGATGTGCTCATACATGTTCAATCGTCCACACACCAAGAACTGGAGTGAGATCAGGATTGACTCTGGTGTGAATGTGAACTCTCTGTATAGAGCTTTGACTCTACTGAAGAAAACTCAAGAGACACTAAATGAAAAACTCAGTCAAACGGGTACGTGAATTTCAAATACAGTGTATGGATTTTTTTTTTCAGTAATTAAGAAAATATGTTTTTCAAGAAATAATCTGGGTTAAATTCAATTTAAGCATTACTGTCATTGAACAAATAATTAATTATAATATTAAAATGATAAAATTGTCATTATTACAATAGTAACCTCTAAACAATAAAGGTTGTGTGTGAAAAAAGTGACATATTGTGATTAATCATGAGATTAATCACAATTACTTAAGGGTGCAGTAAGTAATTTCTGGTGAATGCTGTTGATATTTGAAATCGCCAAAACAAACATGCCCCTACCCAAAAGGATCACATCTATCTCTGTCTTGATGCCTCCACCCCCACATTCATGTACACACTATGCAACACAGGCAACGACTATGGCAGAATCTGCTGTACCTCCTGCCCAAGGGTGTGATGTCATCAATAAGTTAAAGCAAGTTGTGTTACTATGATAATTTAGGTCAAATGCCTAATAGTTATCAATCTCCTTGACTCCTCAATTGCAGTCATCCCAAAAAACAAACACCATTTTCATTAACAGCTCACTGCATAGCGCCCCTACATGATAGTCCAAGTAACTAATATATTACAAAGGTAACAAGATTAAGAAGTTATAGCAATCACTAAAAGGGGAACCAAAAGAAAATGTTTAAAAAAATATATTAGGAGCATGTTATCTCACTTTTCAGACATACTTTCCGATGCTTGAAACGGGGCAGTGGATGAATTTTTAGACATTCCAGGCTTATAACAATAATGATAATAATAATCTGTCGGACAGAATGTCTTTGGGAATCCCAAAGTATCTGAAGACATGGTTGAAAAGGAGCTCTGCAGTCTCCATATCACTTGGCAATCCCTTGAGGAGAACAAGATGACATGATTTAGAGAAATGATCCACAATGGCCAGGATGCAAGTGTTACCTTGGGATGGAGGAAGGCCGGTGATAAAATCCACCCCTAGATTTGACCAATGGCGATTTGTAACGGACAGATGAAGGAGCTTGCCGGATGGGAGATGGAGAGGAGTCTTTGAAATGCTGCAATCTGTACACCTACTCACGAACCTTGTGATGCCATGTGCAATGTTGGGCCACCAGAAAAGATCTTTTAGCAGTGAGAGGGTTTGATTGGCCCCTTGGTGACTAGTACCAACAGAGGAAAAGGCATTCTGCATGAGCTGTGTGCATTTATTGTGTGGAATGTACTGACAACCTGGTGGGCGTTTCCATTCTCGGAACCAGGACTATAAGTAATCTTGAAGACAAATCTTGTAAAGAATAAAGCCCAGCCTGCCTGCTGAGGATTTAGACATTTAGCATCAAGGAGATACTGTCCAGACAGAACTGATGTCAAGCTCCTTCAAGCAAGTGCCTTCATTCTTTCAGATCTTGATAGCCAAAAGCTTATGGTTCCCAATGTAGTAGTTTCTCTCAGCCGGGTTGAACTTGCAGGAGAAATAGGCACATGGATGGAGTTGAGAAGCATCCCCTGCTGCTGTGAGAGCACTGCTCCTAGACTGGTAGTGGAGGCATCCACCTCCATGATGAATGGAAGTTCTGGATCAGGGTGAGTGAGGAGCGGTGCAGAACAGAAAGCTTCTTTTAACATGTTGATGACAGCTTCGGTTTCTGAGTGCCAGGAAAGAGACTTAGGTTTACCACCGAGCAAGGAGGTGAGTGGATTGGTGATGGAGCTGTAGTTATGGATGAAATATCAATAGAAGTTAATGAATCCTAGGAATGTCTGGAGTTCTTTGATTCTTCGTTTTGGGAATGGGCTAGTTGTGAACTGCTTCCTCCTTCCTCGCATCCATGGCAATACCTCTTTCGTTTACGATGTACCCAAGGAACTGGATTTTAGACTGGTGGAATTGACACTTTTAAGCCTTGAGGAAAAGAAAGAATTCTCAGAGCTTTTGGAGGACCTCCGCAACATGATGGCGATATTTGGCCTGACTCCAGGAGTAGATCAAGATGTCATCTATGTAGACCATCACAAAGTTATGGAGAAACTCCCGGAGCACCTCATGCATAAAATCCTGGAATACGGAGTACTCAAAGTGCCCAGTAGGGGTGACAAACGCTGTCTTCCACTCGTCCCCCTTGCATATCCAGATGGGGTTGTGCGTACTGTTGAGGTCCAACTTGGTGAAGATCTTCGCTCTACAGAGATGTTCCAGAGCAGCTGGGATGAGAGCAAGGGGGTATCAGAATTTATTGGCTCTTGTTAAGGACTCAATAGTCTATACAGGACTACAAGCCTCAATCCTTCTTTGCCACAAAAAAGAAGCTCAAAGCAGCTGAGGTGGTAGATGATTGATGTTACCCTGTTGTAGAGCCTCCCATATGTACTCCTCTATGGCTTCCTGTTCAGGGATGGTTAATGGGCAGATATTACCTCTGGGTAAAAATATTTTACCTCTGGTTCAACAGGAAGGTAATCAATCGCGCAGTTCCATGGCCTGTGAGGTTGTAGTTGAGAAACTCTCTTGGGACAGAAGACATCCTGGAACCGGGAGTAACATTCAGGAATATCCACAGATAACTGATGAGTGGGACTTTCAATGGATGTGGAATTGATGGCCACACAATGGGGTTTCTTCCGGGAGCTGAGTGGCAATATGAGGAAACAGGAAGAGAAACACTGGAACTGGAATGTAAAATGAATGTCGACCTGATGGAGAAGTGTAGGGAACTCGGAGCTTGGCTGCGCAGCTACTATGGATCTAGAGCAACATTAAAGAATGAATTTAACATAGATTGAAATCCACTCTGCTCATATAAAGTACTCTGTGTTCTATAGGGGCATGGGTTCAACCCATGAGGGTAAAGGGGCAGTGACCCAGGCCCCGTAGCCACCCCTGTGCATAACTAGTTAAAGCTATATTACTTTAACTTACTTTGAAGACATGTAAGCAACATGATGTAACTTTCCATGCACCAACGCTAATGACAAACCTGAACTCATGCCCTAATATAATTAATATAAATGTTCCATCACTATTTGTGTTCTGCACCAACCCTGCTTTTAAACCCTCAATGTTTGTCTCAAACTTATATTCTGGATTTTGCCTCACAAATTGGGGATGCCACAATTACATGCCACTGATTCTGCAAATAGAGATAAACTCACTGAAATGTCCATAATTCATTGTTTTATTGTTGTCTGTGTCCCAAGGGTTGATGTTTGTACAGGAGTATGCAGGTACAGTGTGATCGACACAGTTTTTTTCAATTCACTTACAATACTTAGTTTATAATCACAATTATATACATCAAAAATGTCTGAAGTTGATAATGTCTGATCTCTCTCAGTGGATTTAACTCTGGATCCTGATACGGCGCATCCATATCTGATCCTGTCTGATGATGGAAAACAAGTCAGTCATGGAGACATTAAGCAGGACGTCCCAGAAAAACCCAAAGAGATTTGATGACAGTTTGTGTGTTCTGGCAAAGCAGGGATTCAGTTCAGGGAGATTTTACTATGAGGTGCAGGTGAAGGGAAAGACTCAGTGGGATTTAGGAGTGATCAGAGAATCCTTTAACAGGAAGGGGGAGATCACACTGAGTCCTAATAATGGAGTCTGGATTCTGGCTCTTATAAATGGGAATCAATATTTAGCTTGTGATGATCCAGTGGTTTTGTTCCATCAGGGATTGAAACCTGAGAAGGTGGGAGTGTTTGTGGATTATGAGGAGGGTCTGGTCTCTTTTTATGATGTGGACTCCAGATCTCATATCTACTCTTTCACTGGTCAGACTTTCACTGAGAAACTCTATCCAGTGTTGAACCCATTTGACAATGATGATGGTAAAAACTCAAATCCACTGATCATCACACCTGTTAGTTGATGGTGAATGATGAAAATCTGAAATCTGGATGATTAACTACGGATGTGCTCATTTTTAAAGGATTAGAATCTGTAAATAAACCCCATAAAAGAATTTGCACTCACTACAAGCAAGAAGATTTTACTTAATTAACTATGATTGATATACGTCATAGACAAAATGTATACAAGTGAAAAAAATAACTATATATTCGGGCGCTCAAAAACAATTGGTCAACTATATTGAGATATATTTAATTGTTGAGTTACATGAGTTCATCACAGAAACTAAATTTTGAATGGCCAATTTGTTATGATTTCTAATCAACCCAATTTTGTTTGCTTCTGCTTTTGCTTTTCAAATCTACTATGAAATTTTACATAAAATTTTATATTAAATTGTAAAATTCTACAAAAAAAAATGCTACATTTCCATTCTTTCCAAAGTATTTCTACATGTTATCTTGTAAGGAAATTTATGAAGCCATTTTCTCTCTCCTCTCCAGCTGTTAACATGGAATTATTTGTGAAATGTTGTGGTTTATTCTGTAATAACTGCAGCGTCTGAATAAAGAAAAAGTGTTTGTGCTTGTAAACAAACTTGCTTGCTAATAAATATGCAAATACACACTGAAGAACAACTCAAGTTCATGACAATCTACTCACATAAACATTACAATAGACAGACAGGATATGAATAAATCGAGGAGGACTTACATCAATGAAAATACTGAATTATTTAGTGTTAACAATTCTTCAATCTAGTAAATATAATTGCTGAATTATTCAGGAATTTGCATTTTTACTAGTCAGAATTGTATTCCTGATATGTGAAACTGGAATTTCAACCAGTAAGAAATGAATTCTTGATATCAACAATTGAATTTGAATCGCAGCCTATGGCGAGATTTCACTAGTGAAAATACAATTCTTGATATCAACAATTGCCATTGTGACTAGTGGAAATCTAATTCCTGTAATCAAGAATTAACATTTTAACTAGTGAAAATGTAATTGTTGATATCACAAGTTCATATCCTGAGAATGAATAAAAGTCAAAACGGCTTGCCATATTCTGAGGCTTCAATCACGCTGTCTCGCGCTGTGATAGTTCGTGCGCACCGCACACACACACGCACACACACGCCGCGCGCGCGCGCGCACACACACACACACACACAAACACACACCGCGCACACACACACACACACACACACACACACACACAAACACACACCGCGCACACACACACACACTCTCTCGCAGCGCGCGAGTTTTTCTTTTACAGCGTCTTGTGATTGAATGGCTCAGCATCACTTGAAATGTTTAAAATTGCGACACTTAAAAACACGTGAAAAAGATAAAGTTTCTTGAGAAGGCAGGACTAACCCTATCATTCAGATGGGTGACTACAGATATAGGGCCGTACTTGACCATCTTCCGTCTACTTAAACTTTCGCTTTCAATTTGGTTACGAACACGTGTTATGGCGTCTAGTTCAGGTAAGAATCAATTTTATTTTATTCACTTTCTGCATTTCACAACACTCATATACCGCGCTATTCTGCTCATATTGTAAAAAGAAGCAGATTCGTTGTTAAAAGTTGAGTTCGTTTGTCAGAATAAAAAAGATTGTGAAGATCTACGCGCTGCCAGGAAAAAACATTTTGAATAGGAATAAAAAAGAGAGCATATTTAACGATCGATATGAGACTAATCTTCAACACACTTGCCTTCAAAAGATAGAAATGGGCCGACTGTATTTACTGCAGACATTCAGTATAAATCTGATGCAAAAAAGAAGGCAAATAAAAATTGAGAAAGATGTGATTGCTGGCGTAACACTATTGAAAAAAATGGGTCCCTTTTGCACTTTCGGTTCTTTGCCCTATTGACCAAATGAAGAAACCGCCTTCTTCAGTCTCTGATATCTCTCAATTAGAAGAAATAAAACACACAGTTATAATAAAAACGCGAATCGTAAGAAAAGTTGGTCTGAAATTCGGCAGGAGTTGCGCATGATTTCATTCCCAGTAAAGAGGTGCAACCTCTCATTGTTGCATTTACTGTCTGGCCTCATATTCACATAAACATTATATCCTAGGTGGTGCCTATGGAAGCCCGTTCCCGCCACTGTTGAGAAAAAAAAAAATATTCCCCAAGTCGTAATAATGAGAAACTTTCTCATAATAATGACTTAAAATCTTATAATAATGACTTAGCATCTCTAACTTAATCAAAAAAAACTTTTTTACTTTTTTTATTAAGTTAAAGATGCTAAGTCATTATTATGAGATACTAAGTCATTATTATGAGATACTAAGTCATTATTATGAGATGCTAAGTCATTATTATGAGATACTAAGTCACTATTATGAGATACTAAGTCATTATTATGAGATATTAAGTCATTATTATGAGATACTAAGTCATTATTATGAGATACTAAGTCACTATTATGAGATGTTAAGTCATTATTATGAGATGTTAAGATATTATTATGAGATATTAAGTCATTATTATGAGATGTTATGTCATTATTATGAGATATTAAGTCATTATTATGAGATATTAAGTCATTATTATGAGATACTAAGTCATTATTATGAGATACTAAGTCATTATTATGAGATCTTAAGATATTATTATGAGATACTAAGTCATTATTATGAGATGTTAAGTTATTATTATGAGATACTAAGTCATTATTATGAGATATTAAGTCATTATTATGAGATGTTAAGATATTATTATGAGATATTAAGTCATTATTATGAGATGTTAAGATATTATTATGAGATATTAAGTCATTATTATGAGATATTGAGTCATTATTATGAGATATTAAGTCATTATTATGAGATACTAAGTCATTATTATGAGATGTTAAGATATTATTATGAGATACTAAGTCATTATTATAAGAAAGTTTCTCATTATTTAGCTGAACGAAAAATAACCTGCAAAATTATGCCAAAATGTCCATTTTAGTATCCTGTCCACATAAGAGCAGCTAAATA
Organism: Opsariichthys bidens; assembly: GCA_037194245.1. Lineage (NCBI taxonomy): Eukaryota > Metazoa > Chordata > Actinopteri > Cypriniformes > Xenocyprididae > Opsariichthys > Opsariichthys bidens. The sequence goes on along the minus strand of CM074285.1, from coordinate 27,931,364 downwards.
AGTATTAAAGGTAGGGTAAGCCATTTTCAAAAACACTGTTGGATATTTAAAATCAACCCAAACAAACCCTCTTCATTGCTCCGCCTCCAAAAAGTCACCCTCCAATCCTAACCGCCCTGCTCAGAGTCGGTGTCGAATCCTGTTCGCTGGTGGCAGGCGAGGCGAGCGACGCTCTTGCGGTCATCGGTGTGCAGCGGTTTAATCTCACTATCTGGCCACTGTTACACATGCAATGCGAGAGTGGATTTATCACAGCTGAGGCGCAACAAAATGCTTCACGAAAAAAAAGCACAGATGATGAATGAAGGAAGCACAAAAATAGGGTGTGGGAGTCGGGCTTGTAACCTGAAGGTTGCTGGTTCGATTCCCACGCCAGCTGGAATTGAAGATGGGGATTGTGAATGAACAGCACTCTCTCCACCTTCGATACCTTTGATACACCTTCGTGCCTTGAGCAAGACACCTAACAACCCCTAATTGCTCCCCGGGCACTGGAGCAATAGCTGCCCACTGCTCTGTGTGTGCACTTGGTTGGGTTAAATGCAGAGCACCAATTTCGAGTATGGGTCACCATACTTGACAATACGTCACGGCTTTCACTATAAAAGTGGTAGTCGTGGCCTAATGGTGAGGGAGTTGTAACCTGAAGGTTGTTGGTTCGATTCCCACGCCGGCAGGAACTGAAGGTGGGGATTGTGAATAAACAACACTCTAAAGTGCCCTTGAGCAAGACACCTGACCCCTAATTGCTCCCCTTGTAAGTCGCTTTGGATAAAAGCGTCTGCCAAATGAATAAAAATGAAAAAATGAAAAAAGCCCCCTCATTTTAAGATGCTCTGTGATTGGCTGAATCCCTCAAATCAGAGTAACAAACCAGAAAACACGGGCGGAAATATTGGCAGTGTGTCAAAAAAAGTGAGGGGGACAGAATCACCTGATTCTAACACCTTCTACAACCCTGGTTGCATGGCTTGTCCATGAAACAGAAATACACAACCTTCCTATTGTCATCTTTATTTATGAGCAAAGCATCAAAAATATGAATTATATATTGCAGAAAATAAATATTTTGTCAGTATACTGTAAATGGCAACTTGTGAATTACTGAATGACTTTTTGGACATATAAATGTGTAGTTACGGCATCTGTAGACTAACCAACTAAACTTTAACCTGTGCATAAAAAATACTTATTAGAATTATAGATGATATATTGTCATTTCTTATCTTTTCAGTCATGGCGACCTCCAGTGGTCCAGCACTAAATGAGGAGCTCCAGTGCTCCATCTGTCTGGAAGTGTTCACTGATCCAGTCACCACTCCATGTGGACACAACTTCTGCAGAACCTGCCTGAGCAAGTGCTGGACGGACACACAGACCTCCTTCTGTCCACTCTGTAAAGAAACATTCAGCAGAAGACCTGATCTCAAGATTAATACAACACTCAGAGAGGTTGCTCAACACTTTAAGAAGAAGCTCAATTTAGGAGAATCGGAGGTGGTTTGTGACTTCTGTGATGAAAGAAAGCAGAAAGCTGTGAAGACCTGCCTGACGTGTCAAAGCTCTTACTGTGATGATCATCTGGAGCCTCATCTCAGAGTCCCACGTCTAAAGAAACACAAACTCATTAATGCTGTGGAGAATCTGGAGGATTATATCTGCCAGAAACACGAGAGACCTCTGGAGATGTTCTGCAGAGATGATAAGATGTTTGTTTGTCTGTGCTGCTCTGAAGGAGAACACAAGACTCACAACACTGTTCCTGTAGAGGAGGAGAGTCGACAGAAGAAGGTAAAGAGATACAGACTAAACACACTGTGAAATACATCTCTTCTGTGTGTTGATGTTGATGCAGGTCATATTGAAAGGCGTGACTTTTTTATATAAATCGGCTTACTTAATTTTGTCAACTTTTGAGAATGCAACGTGTGTTACCTTCAAAGCTGACAGACATGGACTAAAGCAAGGAGACAATTTCAATTTACATTCATTATTCAAATGAGATTTTTTTTGTCAGAAGATCAAACACTAAATTCAGGGATAAGTGTGTTTTTCTCTGTGTGTATCATCATCTTCATCATCTGGTACAGACACAGAAAGACGAGCAGCAGATGATCCAGAGGAGACTGAAGAAGATTCAACTGATCAGACGATCAGAGCAGAGGAAGGTGAGTGGAGAAATGATTGAAATTGTGCGTCTTCTTGGACTTTAGGGAACAACTTCACACAAGTTTTGTGATCTTTCTTCGAGAAGTGTTCCTTGAACTGAATCTTCCCTTTTTTGCAGACTCGAACAGTCCATATTTCAAACGGGATGATTATCGGTCTGGGTGTCCTGTTGGTGGCAGTATTGATCATCTTGTCAAAACAATATACCGTGAGTGAATGAGAGCATTGGTTTAAGTTTGGTGTTCGTATCTTCAGCTGCTTCTTCAATGATATGATGGTCTCAGCAGTTTTACATAAATAAAGGATTTAAACAGATTTAGGGGATTAAAAAATTAAGAAAATTTCAATTCAAGCCAACAAAATATGACAAAAGTACGGTGGCCAAGAGTGCTCAAAGCGCTGCAAATAAGAAAACACATCCAAATAAAAAAAAGTGATCATCAGTTTGACAACACATGTGCTGCAAATCTTCACAACACATGCAAACACAAAAACACGCTGCATTTACAAAAAGCGCTGCAAATACACAAACTACAACGGAAATGTTTCAAGGGGGACCCCATAAAGTAACGGACCCTACTAGGAGCTGCTTATTATCTGTGTCCGAAACCAGTTCAACTCACCCTTCACTTATTCACTAATCCCTATATAGTGTACGGCATTTGAGTGCACAATACGTTCTGTCACACCGTCTACATCACCAGCAGGACCAGCTCCACCCACACGCTCACAATCACCCGAATACTGATCACCTTCACCTGTCTGCAATCACCGCCGCTCCCAATATCTACCCACGCTTCCCTCAGTCCATTGTCTGATCTCGTCTCGTATGGACCACACAGACTTATCTACTTCGTTTACCTGCCTTCTTCAGTTCCCTCCTATGATCCTTCATCTTCGTCTGGGCATCATCGGGCGTGAGCGTGAATCGCTGGACAGTTATCCACGTATCTGCAACACAAAGAAAGACCTGTCACTCTATAAGCTAAGTCACCTGTTTACTTCACGGACTCTGAAACTTACCATACCAAACCGCTTACCTGCTTGTTGTTACAATCTGTTCAATAAAGAACGTTTGCTAACCTTACCTGCTTTGTCTGACAGAAGATCAGACCTCAAAATACAACATGCAGACCATATCCTAGACCAGCACGACGAACACACTTGCCGCATCTGTCCCAGCCGTTCACGCTTCACTTCCTGCAACAAACCCAGTATCTTCTTCGGCTCAACCAGCTGCCTCTGCATGTCCCGTGGCCCGACCAGCGCCCTACTCAGGCGAGGCGGAGGACTGCAACGGGTTTCTCATGGAATGTTCCCTATTTTTCGAGATGCAACCGCATCTTTTCATATCTGAGAGAGCACGGGTCGCCTTCATGATCAACTTACTAACCGGCAAAGCGTTACAGTGGGCTCAAGCCCTCTGGCAATCTAACTCTGGTATCCTCTCATCCTCACTGCATTCACGAAACACTTTAAAGAAGTCTTTGGACAATCCACGGCCCTCCTTACCGCCTATCGGCAGGGGCTCAACACGAAGATTCGTCAATTAATGGTTGTGTATGAAAACAGTATGGGATTAGAGGCTTTCCTGCAGAAAACGATCCGTGTCTCGCAACGACTCTCAGCTTGTGGATTCGCTTAACCTGTCTTGCAGTCCCCGTTCACCAGTATGCCAGCCGCCCTATGAACGTTGATACGTACCCCCTCAGCCCTGCAGAACGCCAACGTAGAATCTCTCTCCTCCTCTGTCTGTACTGTGGAAATGATGGTCACCAACTGGTTAACTGCCCCGTTCGACCTCCTCGACCCGCGGTGAGTACTATCCAAGTATACCCCATGGTCTCACATCTAATTTGTACTCTTGTATACTTCTTAAATCGTGATTCTTTTGTTGCAGCGCAAGCCCTCATCGACTTGGGCTCCGCAGGGAACTTCATATCCCGTCAGTTCCTCCGGACGCCTGACCTGACTTGTAAACGCAGCCATCAGCTCATGAAGATCCATACCATCCTGGGAAAACCGCTGGGTCGAGGGGTCATCAGCCATCATTCACCAACACTCACTCTTCAAATTGGAAGCCTCCATCGAGAGAGAATATTGTTCATGGTGCTGGAAGGTTCTACCACTGACATCATCCTGGGACGCCCGTGGATGACGGAAAATAATCCCGTCATCAACTGGGAAACCGGCGAAATTCTCGAATGGAACAAACACTGTATCATATCCTGTCTCACTCCCATCAAGAAAATTCCTAGCTCTCCATCTTCCAGGAACATACCAGAGCCTGCAGTACAAGTCAATTCCACCTCCGCAGGGAGTCCTGAAACCACCCAGGAGCACTCCATTCCCGAGGCGTACCAGGCGTTCCAGGATGTGTTCAGTAAGCGGTTTGCAACACAATTACCACCTCATCGGCCATGGAACTGTGCAATTGACCTGCTACCTGGGGCTACACTACCGAAGGGTAAGGTCTACCCTCTGTCCATCCCGGAGCAGAAGGCCATGGATGAATACATTACTGAGGTGCTCCACCAAGGGTTCATCCGTCCTTCCACGTCCCCTGCCGCTTCCAGCTTCTTCTTCGTCGCTAATAAGGACGGAGGCTTGAGGCCCTGCATCGATTACCGGAAACTCAATGCCAAAACTGTGAAGTTCCGGTATCCCCTTCCTCTGGTTGCTGCTGCTCTGGAACAACTCCCGCGGGGTAACCATCTTCACGAAGTTAGACCTAAGGAGTGCATACAACCTGATCCGAAACCGCTCCGGTGATGAATGGAAGAGAGCCTTGGTGACCCCTTCCGGCCATTATGAATACTGGGTCATGCCATATGGCCTGGCGAACTCAACGTCAATCTTCCAGAACTACATGAATGAGATCTTTCGGGATCTCCTCCTTAGATTTGTAGTCATTTATATTTACGACATACAAATCTATTCCAGATGCCTCCAGGAACATCACGATCACGTTCGCCAGGTCCTCCTACGACTACGTCAACAACACATCTATCTCAAGATGGAGAAATGTGAGTTTCACATCCCCAAAGTGCAATTCCTGGGCTATCGCATTGATCAGCATGGAGTAAAGATGGACAAGAGGAAGGTGGAAGCTATCCTCCAGTGGCCGGAACCCCAAACCATCAAGGAACTCCAGAGGTTTCTGGGGTTCGCCAACTTCTATCGTAAGTTCATCAAGAACTTCAGTCTGCTGAGCTCACCATTAACATCATTTATCAAGAACGGGCCCAAGTCTCTGTCCTGGCATCCCCAAGCGACCCAAGCCTTCCAAAATCTAAAGGATGCCTTCTGTTCAGCCCCAGTATTCCATCATCCTAACCCCAACCTACCGTTCCAGGTCGAAGTGTACGCCTCCCAGACCGGAGTCGGAGCCATCCTTTCTCAGTGGCAGGGTGACTCTAAACGCCTTCATCCATGTGCCTTCTATTCACGTAAATTGTCCCCGGCGGAGCAGAACTACGATGTCGGGAATAGAGAGCTCTTAAGCATTAAACTAGCACTCGAAGAATGGAGACACTGGCTGGAGGGAGCTAAGCAACCTTTCGAAGTTATCACCGACCATCACAACCTGGAGTATCTTCGAGAGGCCAAACGCCTAAACCCGCGCCAAGCCCACTGGGCACTCTTCTTCACACGGTTCAATTTCACAGTAACCTACCGACGAGGAGAAAAGAACGTTCAAAGCCGATGCCTTGTCTCTCCTTCATGCTCCTGATGTCGACCACCATCCTCCAGAACCTATACTCCCTCCAGCCATGATCGTCAGTCCAATCCAGTGGGAGTGGGACACACTCATCCGTCAAACCCAAGAATCTGAACCTGCTCCGCCGGGATGTCCGGGGGAGCTGATGTATGTACCTCGCACTTGTCGTCAGCTCCTCCTGGAATCAGGGAGGGATATACGTCTTCGCCTGCCCTGCCACAAGCTGAGTCCCCGCTATATAGGTCCTTTCACAGTGCAGATGCAGTTGAATGACGTCACTTACCGGCTCCAACTCCCTGCCAAGTACCGCATCTCACCCTCATTCCATGTGTCATTACTCAAGCCATTTACTGACCCTATGTTTCCACCCACAGATCAGGAAGCTCCGGACATACCTCCTCCTCCTCCTGATCTGGCTGACGAGTCCATCCACCAGGTCCACGACATCCTGGATTTCAGGCGGCGCGGGGCCCGTCTTGAATACCTGGTCGACTGGGAGGGATACGGCCCCGGGGAGAGGTCCTGGGTTGCCCGAGAAGACATCTTAGATCCTTCACTTCTCACCCAGTACCACCAGGACCATCCCAGTCGACCCGGACCCCGTGGTCGTGGTCGCCCTTGTCGTCGCCCCTTTTGGACGTCAGGAGGGGGGGCGGGTACTGTCACACCGTCTACATCAACATTACAGTCCATTGTCTGATCTCGTCTCGTATGGACCACACAGACTTACCAACTTCGTTTACCTGCCTTCTTCAGTTCCCTCCTATGATCCTTCATCTTCATTTTTAAATCATCCACTGAATTATCATCTCTTAAAGTTTGAGTTAACAACAATGCCACATATTAAAACACTTTTCTGTTAGTGAAACGCATTACATGGAGTTAATGCCTACATAATATATTTAAATATATTTAATATTTTTTAGCTTGTGCTGTTGTCAAGTAGGGTCCGTCACTTTTTGGGGTCCCCCTTGAAACATTTCCGTTGTGGTTTGTGCTATTTGCAGCGCTTTTTGTATATGCAGCGTGTTTTTGTGTTGTGAGAATTTGCAGCACATGTGTTGTCAAACTGATGATCACGTTTTCTTATTTGCAGCGTGTTGAGCTCTCTCGGCCACCGTACAAAAGTCTAGTTTGGATATTACTGTTGGTTGTTTAACATTTATATTGTAAAACATTTGTCAAATACTATAGTATTAATGTTTAGCTACTTACAGGCTGAGGAAATCACTGAGCTGGAGAAGAGAAACACGGAGCTGGAGAAGAGAAACACGGAGCTGGAGAAGAGAAACACGGAGCTGGAGAAGCTCTCACACACTGACGATCATCTCCATGTCAAACAGGTCTGTCAACATCTGTCTCATCATGTACAATATTACAGGACAAACACTGATCCCAATCCTAGTGAGCTGCTTCTGTAACTGAACAGAAAGCTCCTTGCTGGAATTCACACTCCGCTTCAGTGAACAGTAAAGCCCGTCTTCTTTGATTTGTTTGGTCATCTCAGTCCTTTTGATATTGATGAACGCTTTTATAACGCGAAGGAAAACAAGCTTAAAAATATAACTTTTAATGTAACTTGGGGGGGGGGGGTGGATACAGAGAAAGAAAAAAATGTTATTAAAACATTCTTAACTAAGTCCTAGGGACACAGGACCAGAATTGAGAATGTTTTAATTATTTAATAACTTGTTTCAGAAGCACTGACTAGAAAAAAAAATTATATATACAGTGGCAAGAAAAAGTATGTGAACCTTTTGGAATTTCATGGTTATCTGAATAAATTTGTCATAAAATGTGATCTGATCTTCATCTAAGTCAAGGGTATTGACAAACATAATATGTCTAAAAATAATGACAAAAAAATCGACTCACACCTGAAGACAGCTGATTTGATTGCCTGTCATCTAATCGTGGCTCATTTATATTTTTTCCCCATTTTAGCCAGAGGAACCAGGACAAAACAAACCTCAAGGAAGCCTGAAGAAAGACCGTCAGGACTGTTCCCTGAATTTCCAAGATTCCTCGTGTACTTATTATATTATATATAATTTATTATATTTGATATTTATTGTTATATATTATATTTGTATATTGACATTCAACTTTTATTATTATATAATTGTACTGTCCGTTACATTATTGTTGGAATTCGTGAGGTTTTTTGAAATGTTACTTTCATCACGATTGTAAATTTTATTACTCGAGTTCGCCATGAATATGCGTCTTTGACGCTGATATGGCGTTAAATGATAAATAAAAGTACTGTTCACTACTCAGTATTTTGTTTGATATTTTTATTTTATTCACTATATTTTTTACAATGTATGCTATAGACTAGTGCTGCAACCGCGTCGCACTGTTTACATTCATCTGGCGTAACGGCGGCTTCTGCTCACGGGAACGGAGAAAGTTCCATTCTATCACAAAAACCCGGACCACGATGATCAAAAGTGTGGGAATACTTTAAACAGAGGCCGAATAAAACGCTCCTTTGTTCCCTTTGCAGAACCGAAATGGCGTCCCACCTGTGGAATTGGATCTCTGCCAAATTTTTGCGCGCGCAAGATCATATTTTGAGCGTGTAAAAGGGCGTGAACTGAGTTGAGGAGAAAATCTTCGTCTCGCAAATAAGAAAATATTTCGAGCGAACGTAAATCAGTTTTGCATTTCAAAGAAGTTTATTTGGATGCGCGCGGACGTTCTCTTTCGCACGTGCGAGGTTTGAGTCGCTCGCGCTCCTGATTCCCGCCCTGCGCTCGCTATGAGCCGACCGCTCGACACAAACCAGCGTTACATTGTGACAAAATTCCAGCCAATCAGAGACGAGGCTGCTAAATTCTGATTGGCTGGCTTGACAACCAATCACAAGACTCCCTGCATTACAGACGGCGCAAGAGGAAAAACACACGGTTCAGGAGACGTTTGTTCAGTGGCTTGAACACGATCAAAGTTCCTTTAAGACTGTAGAGAAAGTCTTTGACACTCTTCATGTTAAAGTTCAAATGTCTTCCACTGGACGAACACGAGCGGCTTATTTTTAATCAAAATCAAATCGTATTGTTACATAATGGCGTGTCCCAGAGTTTCTACACCTCAACGAACTGCTGAAATAGTTCTAACTTCTTACGTAAAAAAAAAAGATCACTAGATTAATAACAAAAAACGTAATAAAAATAATCATTAGAGTAGTCGACAAATCGGAAAAATAATCGTTAGATTAGTCGACGGAAACAAATAATCGTTAGTTGCAGCTCTACTAGGCGTTGAATGACTTCAGATGTTCAAAGTCGACATTTATGTGATTTCAAGTCGAGTTGACGTCGACTAGTCGATGAGGACATCATTAATGGGGCCGTTCACACAGAGCGCGTTTTTCCATTCCAACGCGGTACTTTTCCATTGTTTTTCTATGTAAACACGTGCTAGATGGGCATGTAAATGACCTTTGCGCATGACACTGTATTCTAAAAACCCAGCTCTCGAGTTCAAATCAGTTCAACTCTTAAAAACGTTTTTCCCCTATTCCACGCGTTTTTGAAAGCGAAAATGCATTCTGTGTTTAAAACCTCTTGAATGCGGGCCTTGTGCACAGCTGTCACATGACACAGCGCTGCCCACAAGGCTATTCGTGGGTTTCATGTGACGTCACACAGTGGTGCGGTCACCATTTGTAGGACCGAATTGCAACATGTGAAGAAATGGATCAGGGTTTTACAATATCCCCACAAACCCTGAGAGTCCGCAGAATCGCAGCGTTGACACAACGCCACCCGTCTTGTAAAACATGGCATTTAAAGGTTAAATGATGCGTCCTGTAGGCTTTCAAATCAATACAGGATGCAATTTGTCCGCACACATACTAGAGTAAACAAACATTTTGCCGTGTAGATAACACCAAGAGCAATAATAACGAAACACATTTCACAAGAAAGAGCAGAGAAGCGCACATTTGCGTGGGATTGCATTTTAGCATCTTTGTTTTAATAGGAACATGCACAGTAAATCTGCTCTTTTTAATTTTTTTAAACAAGTGGAACTCGCGTCCGCCTTTCGGGAAAAAGTTAATACTTGGATATAACTTATGATGAACGCAAGGCACATTAAATTTAGATAAACTATTAATATATACACTATCTGAGCTGGTTAGACAGTTACTTTTAGACATTGGTAGATCGATTAATTAATGTTATAGATTTATCATTAATTTTAATCATTTACATATATAAATAATCTGTCATACACAATTTATGACATTTAAGCTCTAAATTATTTACATAAAAATGGAACAAAATTACAAAATAATGTAATTTACGTAAATACGTTAAAAAAATCATCCCATCCATGTAACAAGCTGCAGAGTTGGCGAAAAAAGTGATTGCTGGTTCAGAACGACACACCAACATATGCAGAAGAGGTCAGAAATAAATAAAATAATAATATAAAACGTGTTCTCATGGTGTGAAAAACATCCTGGAGCAACACGTCGACGGACGAGACAGAGCAGGTTAGTTTTGATCTGAAACGGTTTCATATTTAAAATATAGTAATTGTTTAAAGAAGTTTAATCAATAAACAGCGTCTAGTGTGTGTTTAATGTGTCCTCGATCATCTCTAGTTCATTTATAGCATCAAATAAACATGAATGAACATCAGAAGGAATGTTGTTTCAAGACGTGATTCAAGTTCACCAACGTTCATCTACCGACTCCCCTGACGGCTTTATGGACAAAATGGCAGATTCAGGGTTATGATTGGTCAGATCGCCTGTCAATCAAACTGTTTGCGAAGGATCAATTAGGTTTATGGGTAGGTTCAGGGATATGTGTAGGATTACTGACTCAAAATATTGTTTTAAAATGTTAGATTTTTACTAAAATTGTCATTTGCGACACATTCCGTCCATTACGGTCATTCTTTTAACATTTTGTACAAGATGGCATGTTTAGGGATCTTACATTTATCTACAAAATGATAAAAGGGAAATTATACGTAGCTTTATGACTTGAAAGATTCATACAGATATACACTATATATATTTTTTCTCAGCAAAAAAAACATAAGTATATTTATGTTTTAGTGCTAAAAGTACATTTCAGCATCTTTCTAAGTGAACAAATGGACGTTGAAAGTTGCGTATTAATACCTACGCATTAACAATGAGACCAGGCTACACACACACACAGGTCATATATAAAGTTTTGTGTTCCGAGATAAAGATAATCATTTCAAACATTGTAGATGGAATTAAAAACCCATCCAGTGTAATCTTACAGATGAATACATTTCATCTTTCCTCAATTGCATTTGTTAAAGGTAACTTCAAATTCATTTGTTATGAAAGCATTAAATAACTACATTCAGTGTATTTTCAGTTGGTACATAGAGGTTAGTCTATTTTTATTATACCTACGAAAAATTTAAACAATTTTTCTACTAGGGATGTTTGAAAATTACATTTCATCACTAGATTTGAATGGCCAATGAGAGACGCGTCTAATTGTAAATAAATATTTGTTTGCTTTTCTCTTCATTAATTCATTCAAATCTATTATGAAACTTCACTTATATGGTGAAACTTTACATATGCTACATTTCCAGATTGTTTCTACATGTTATTTTGTAAAGAAACCTCTGAAGGCACTTTCTCCTCTCCAGTTGTTAATTACTTGTGAAATATTGAGGTTCTTGGTGTATATTGTAAAAACTGCAGCATCAGAATAAAGACAAGTTTTGTCAATATAAAACAGATGCCAATTGTCAAGCAAAACCACATTAGAGATTTATGAACACCTGCTCACAAACACTACAGACAGGATATGAACAACAGCTTTATTGCCTTGCATCAATTGTGAATGAAAACACTGAACGGTGTAGAAGCCATTAAATCTAGTAAACGTTCTTCAAGAGACGCAAACAGTAGAAACATTAGAACAGTAGAAAGCGTCCCAATGAAAGAGTTTCACTTTAGTTTGACCACAATATCGGCGAATCCGTGCACCTGAGTGAGCTGACGGCAGTCCATCGACGCCAGGAGCTTCTGAGAGCCGGAGACGGTGGGAACAAACTTCTCCGTCAGCGTAACCGTCGCGAGCTTCTCCACATCACTGACAGAAACACAATATCAACGCTTTAAACTTCATGTAGTTCAATCCATGTTTTTAAACAATGAACACGTCACAGCTGAAATTAAACTGCTGTTGAACTCTGAAAGTCTTACCCATACGGGATCTTTCTGACAGCCTGCAATCCCAATCCTTCTATACGGAACAAAACGTTCTTCAACACTTGTGACAGCGGGTTCTGGAACGTGATCTTGACCGTCAGCTCTTTACCCACCACACCGTCCTCTAGAGGCTGAAACAGAACAAAATCAACAGATGTAGAGTTTCTTCTGTGATGAACCGAATCTAAATACGACGCCTTCAGATGTTTCAGCAGATGTTTGCTGTTCCTCACTCTGAGCATCACATGACTTCAGAAGGATTGGAATAATCCACTACTCATGATAGTTACGTAATTAACTGCAAGCAAAATCAACATGTTTTGAGTTTGTTCTAAGTGACAAAGACTCATTGGCGTACAGTGATGATGAGGTCTGGTGTGCGCAGTCTGAAGTTGAACTGTGTGGCCAGAATCTGTTTGGTCTGATTGACCCGTCCGGTGACCGAGAGCATCAGAGCGCCCTGATCCACCAGATGATTCATGTACTCCTTATACTGCAGAGTCCAGGGAATCGTCTTGGCTGAAGGACACAAGGGAACATTTCATTAATGACAATGATAAACAACGGTTGACTGTGTTGTGATTTAAAACAGCAGCTGTGTTAAAGAGTGCCTCAAAAAGTCAAAGTCAAACTCCACTGACTCTCTTGTGGATTGAGTTCGACAGGAATCTGTTCCTTCTTCACGGTGGTTTTCAGCACTCCAGTGTAGTACATGACCAGCACCTCATACAGCAGACTGGCCGTGCGCTGATTTGAGCTCTTGTTCTTCAGGACGATGGAGAGTTTGGCGTCTTCACCAATATGAGGTCCTGCCCCGTCCATGACGATCTCGATGCTCACGTCGTTGCTGGTGGGCGAAGGATACAGAGTCGGCTTGGAGCCGAAGCGACTTGCAGTCTCTACAGCGATGCGCTCCTCCTCCGAACCTGATGGAAATTAAAATAAAAGGGAGGGAATGAGGAGTGCGAGTTTCTGCATTATATTCAAGAGTTGGAGTATTGGCTCTAATCCAAATACTAGAAGATTAATGAAGATCATTTGTTCCCTCAAGAAAGTTGCCTAAAAATGGAGTGCGGCTGGAACAAAACAACTTGAGGTATTTCGCATTTCATGGAAGGAAAGCGTTACTGCATACAGAAAGGCATTAACTGCTAGGTCTGCTTTGACCATTTGATCCAGTGGCTAAATTGACAAGAAATTAACTCCACTACAGTATCTCAGACATCATGCTACAGACCCCGTGAGGAACAATTCCATTCATTATTTGCTAAAGGAGATGAAGAATTTCTAAACTAAATCAAAATGTTATACCCTATACAAACTGAAAGATGTTTCCAGAAGTCATAAATCCACGACTTTCATTAAAATGCATTAAAAAAAAACCCTAAAAACTAAAAATAATTGGTCGTTATTAAAGCTAGTAAAAAAAAAAAAAAAAAAAAAGAATAGGAGTTAACAGGCTGATCTTTTCGCTCAAACACTAGAAATGGCCGTATCCTCAAACGTTTTCCCTTTTAGAAAAACGAATCTGCGAGGATTTCCAGTCAGGATTTAAACCCGATCATAGCACCGAGACTGCTCTCAGAGTTACAAATGATTTGCTCTTATCATGGTTGTATCTCTCCATTAGTGTTAGTGCTCAGTCTTACTGCATTTGAGAATAATCGACCACAACATTTAGTACAGACTAGAAATAATTACATTGTATTAGTGGAATTGCAATGGCATGGTTCAAATATCACCATTACTTAATTTATATTTAATTAAATATTTAATTTGTAGTAGTAAACAAAGAGATGTCATATGGATCACAAGTTCAGTGTGAAGTACCACAAGGCTCAGTACTAGGACCGTTGCTTTTCATCCTGTACATGCTACCCTTGGGAGATTTTTCACCGTTACACTGATGATACTCCGCTCTATACGTCTTTGCACCCTGACGAAATATCAATTCACAAATTGATGCGTGCGATAATATTGTAATTAATGTTTTAACAATATGCCAAAACAGTATTTCACTCACTTCATGAAGCGTTTTGATTTGTTTCTAAAAATGTTCAAGGATTCACTGCGTGATGTAGCCAAGTACTATTGCGAGGGCGTATTCAGAGTGTGTTTGACAGAAGTTAAAATGAGTGAGGAAACATTTCATTCTGTACGAGTAATGTTTAAGGCCAGGGTTATTGCATTTGGTTTGCGATTAGCTTGGGGACATTGCTACCTGACGTGATGACCAATGTAAATTAATATGCGTTATACGTAAATATTAATCAGCCTTTTTGCAAATGTGGGTACTCTCAACGGTACTTTTACGATGATTGTTTTGAACACAAAACGGCGTAGCGTTGTCACACCAATGAATTGGACAAACACAGTAACATCTATGACAAACAATTTAGCGTTAAACCTTGATTTTATTTCATTATAAGGAATTAGCCGCAAGTCATCAAGCACAACATTAATAAAATTACTACTTCACCTCATCCATGAATATGATATGAGATCCCCATCGGATTTAAATCAGCGGTGGAGTTGGAGACGACAGTTCCCTTAACTCAAGCTACGCCCTCTAGCGGCTAAAGGTTTTACATACTGCACCTTTAATGCATTAGTTTGGTTACCCTCAGGGTATTTGTAGAGGTGTGTGATGTCCACGCGCTTGTCCGATCCCACAGCTTTGGTACTGATGCGATGGCCGGTGGAGTTCTTCTCCACGCTGATCTGACTGAAACTTCCATCAGGTTTCTTCTGCCAGAAGATTTTATCACTGTTCACCTGAGACACCGAATGAAACCATTTCAGAGAGTCAGTAGATGTTTTGACTCCAAAAGAGTTTAATAAAATGCACAAAATGAATCATCAGATCAGCAAATGAGCGTTAAGTGTTCAAATGGAAGCGCTCACCTCGGCAAATACGAACGGCGTGTCGAATTTCAGGTCGACTTGCCCGTTGCGGACCGCGGCGACGGGCGAGGGACCGCAGCGATACGAACCCTGGCTCTGCTCCTGAGGGGTCGCGTCCACCACCTGCCACCCACCGTAACCTGCCGGCAGGTCCGGACGGGTCATCCACGACTCGTTCCACACATGGAAGTTCCTGCACAGAAAGAGTTCAGTGGCAATCGGCAATTTACACAAATGAAGTCTAATAAAATATAAAGTAATTCTTTTTCCATCACATTTGGTCATGTCAGTTTAACCTTTGAAAACACCGATCAGTGACGGGACGTCAAACTAAACATTTGACCTCCCAAATATGGTTTAAAACCTACACAATGTGAGGTTTCTTTGGGACCGCTCTAAATACGGTTCAAAACCCTGATTTTATATTGATAATATAAATGCAGAATATATATGAAATTGAACCTTAAAATTAAAAAATTAATTCCATTTCCCAGGTTATATTTTAAATATAGGTTGTTGTAGATTGTTCCTCTAACATATCTATTACTTCTCAAAATAATAAAAATGGGATTTTTGCTTCTAATGCTTAAAATTAGTCATGGGACTCATGGAAAGTGTCAGTAACGATCACTGTAATTTTTTTCTCTTCTAAAATAGAAGTTCTTAATTACAATCTAAAGAACGTAAAAAAAAAAAAAATTTACATAGTAATTATAAAATAAAACGTGACACTAATGACATTTAATGACAATAATGAAAGGAACATGAGGTTGTTTTGTCATACCAGACAGAGTCGCTGGTCTTGTCTTTAAGTAATTCCAGCTTCTCGTCAATATAAATGTCTGTGGTCAAGGAAAGATCCGTGTCGTGGGCGGAGCTGAAGTTGCTCACACAACGAGCCGGAATACCGAGACACCTCAACACTGAGAGAAACAACATTAGATTCAATACAGACATCTGAAGAAAGTTACCAGACGCCTACCAGACGTCGTGACTCCAGCATAGACCCAGCATTGGCCGAATTTGACTGGACTTCTACTCTTGTAAAACTGTCTCAGGATGTCTCCGCTCCCGCTCCAGGCGGTGGGAGCCGTCCCACCTTCAAAGTTGTCCGACCAATTACCCACCAGCACACCTCGATCGTCATTAGAGTTCACCTGTCACACAGAAGAGGAAAATCTTCAAAACAGGCGATTCTTCAGGCTTCTTAAAGGTGCAGCAAGTAATTTCTGAGAAACGCTGTTGAAAGAGGATTAAATGGAGCACCAAAACACTTGTAGCCAATCAGGAGTAATGGGGCGTGTCCATTCATGAAGGGGAGGTGCCTGTGCTGCAGTGTTAGTGAATTTGGGGGCGGGGCCATCAAGATAGAAATGCCGTTTAAAAATCACCCAAACAAACACGCCCCTCAGAAATGACTTCCTGCATTGTAGAACTTTCCAGCAGATGCCACTATTCTTTGCATATGCATGTTATGAGTGATAGAGACATTGTTATTACGTTCTGGGGAATGTATAGCGGTAACTATGTATATTCTCTACCTTATTCTAAATGCAAAAGCATGCATGTTCCATATATATCATAATCTTACTGAGTTACAGATATGTTTTTTATTATTGTTCCTAGTCATCAGATTGTGTGTGTTTGTGTGCGTGGTTAGTCAGCGCGCGGGCGCCGCCTAGGTTCATTTTCATTTTGTTGTTGAAACAGGACTGGTACGCTTGCCGGTGAGTGCCTGTAAACTGGCAATTCTAGTAATTTAGGTTGAAAATTAATATTTTATGTTTGTATAATTCCATTAGTTAATTCTGATGTGTGTTGTGTTTTGTTGTAGGTTTACAACCTAGCGACCTAGCAGTCTGATTAGTTAAGTGACGAGCAAACCGTCACGCATAAAGCTCGTGGACGATTATAGTGTACTTGCACACAATAAAGGCTCGAGTTGTACCCGCCGTACTTGTCCTGAAATCCTTCCAGTGGGGAGTTAGTGAGCTATACCGGATAGTTTATTAAAAAACTGGACATGCATCTTTAACGTGCGTTCACATCAGGATTACCATAATTATTAGATTTAATATAGAAGAGCAACAACTTGTCAATTATGTTTGTTTAAACCATCACAGTTTACAGAGCTTCTGAATCCACGTGTTGTGAACGAGACTCACCAGAGCAGAGATCATTCTGGACACGATCACCGGGTCTCTCCATTCGGTCACGGCGACCCGACCCCTCTCCAACAGGAACAGACACGCTTCCAGGACATCCTGCTCAAACTGATGAAGAACGTTACAAAATACAAATAACAACAAGAGCAATGATAGTAACAAATAATGTAAATACCAATGTGGTAGTAAAAATAATGCAAAAAGAAACTAAAAATAAGAATAGCATTACTAATAGTAATGTAAAAACGGAAGATATTAACAGAAATGACAAATATACATCATAAAGACACTAATGGAATTGTGTGTTTTCACACCTGAGCATAATTCCATGTTCTTGCTCCAATTTGCTGCTCGGTTCCGTAATAAATTCTGCCCATGCCGTTCAGAACATACTCTTCTCTTTCCGCCTCATCATCCAAAAACACAGGATCATCTGAGGACGACAGATGAAGACGTTACTGATGTGAATGAAGACAGTGAGTGGAAGCGTCTTGGGTTCGGTCTGTACCTTCACACCAGGGGTTGAAGAGCAGGTACAGGTCGTTCGGGGCGCAGGGGAACAACAGCTTCCCCTTCGGAGAGAAGGACGCGACGGTGATCATGTAGCGGCCGATGGAGGCGGTCGACAGGGTGTTGACCGACAGCCGGATCCGCTTGTCCTGCTGCTCAACGATCTTCATCTCCCAGCGACGGTCTTCCAGTTCGTCCACCAACGGAACAGAGATGCGGATCCCAGTAGTAACGAAGGAAGCTGCAGAACAGAGACATTAAAACATGAATGATTTAATCAAACCATCCGTCAGTGACTCCGCTGTAAGAGAATGAAGAACGAGGGATTAGATGACAGAACTAGTCCTGGCCCAAAACCAACTTCATGACTCACATCCATCAGGAACCACATTCATCTGACAGTTTCTCTTCTGAATAAAGAGTACAAAGACTTTCCACACAAAAAATTCAACAAAAGTTTTAAATGCACCTAATTAACTGATTTTGGTTATACACCTAATATTTACCGATTCATCTGATCAGATTCAGACACTGACCCGTCGCAAAGACCCGCCCCCTTTAGTTACTGTCGCCATGTCGGACAAGTCATGTGCTCTCACGCCACACATCATGTACTCACGAGGTGAAAAATAAGTTGGAGCAAAGAGGACACCGACAACACGTCGACAGTCAAATGGAAAATGGAGATTAATTACACTAAAACACAAACAGTAAGAGGGAATCCAGACATGTGCGGTCTTGAATCTGTCAGCATCTGAGATGTTTGTGTCTTTAGCAAGTCATGAGTGTTTAAAGTCACTTGAGCCCCTAGTGAGATCAAATTGAAAAGTAATGTCTGTTGTCGAACAGGTTTTCACTCAAACACTCACTCAGCTGCAGTTGCAGGTTGTCCGATTTGGGGTCGAAAGGTCTGGAGAGCTCGATCCACATCTGGAAGGTCTGTCCTCTGCGGACGATCAGCTTGTCGCCGAAGTAAGCGTCCGTGCGATGCTCGCGTCGGTTCGGCCCGTCCTTGGACTTCAGGAGGTCGACGGAGCGCACCATCAGAAGAGTCTCTGAGGAGGAGAGAGGAAAGGGTTACACTTACGAACACAATGAAATCAAAGGAGGGAACTGAAATCTTCCTTCTCACCTGAAGCAGCAGCAGGTGTCGCAGCCGCCGCAGACGCAGTTGTAGGCACAGCTGCAGCTGCGCTGCGACTTCTAGTATTGTTGGGGTCAGGTAAAGACATTTCTGCAAGCGGGCTGAAAAATAAAGAGAAAAATACCTTAAATTTGTTAAGTACATTATTAAATTAATAGGAACACATAAATATAAGTGGGCAAATAAATACATGAACAAATAAAATATATATACTCAATATTAAACTCAATTCAAATAGATAAAAATAATACAATATTTAAATAAAAATACTTAAATAGCAAATAAAAAAAATAATTCATGAATAATAAAGTATAAATTGCATATGTTTTCGGAATTTATTTATATCTAAACATAGCACCACTTTACTTTAAAATGCTTTGAGATGAGCTCTAGCGACCGTTCAGAGCTCGTGTACCCGCTGAGAACAGCTTCATCTCGGCCAGTCCTTCAGGAATTTGCCGCTGTCTCTTATGCATTTAAATGATTTATAATTCGTTTGGGGAATATCAAATGGGCAATTGTTGGTCTTATTAATCTATTACTTGTTCCAGAGCTATTAGATTTGGCTGTATTAATTTTCATAACTTTATATTTACATTGAAATTAAATCCTGTACCAACTAGAGCGCCACTTTTGTACGTCTGACTGAACTGTTTGCTTATGTTTATTTCCTATTCTATTTCTTGTACCGTTATAGCGGCTATTGTTGTCAATTTAAATTTTATTGTTAAATATTTTATTTAAATAGCATGCCGTATTTTTTGGTGTCGCGTAAGAGTCAGTTAGTGATTTGATGGCGGCATAGACTGCCTTTATGAGTGAGTCAAAGACTTTTGTATTGAACGGACAGAAACCAGGAAGTTTCTTTACTGTAAACAACTTCCTACCAGACAACTGACAAAAACGTTGACTAGCGCCGTCATGGGAATGTTTTAAATGTTAAAACGACTAAAGATCTTTCCTCGGCGGACATTCAAACGGATTTTTGTGATTATGACCTGAAGAATATCAGCTAGGTGCAGGTAGTACACTCGCTCAGGCGATTTCTCTCACAATACTCTACACATTACAGTGAATGAACATTAAATGAAGCGACTCAACGGTCCTCGTTCTGAAGTGACGGTTTAGAATTAGTAACGGCGGATTGGGCGCAACCGTCAAACGGTCAACTTGAGATTTGAATCCGCGGCGGAAGAAAGTAGTTCCTCACAAAAGAGGGTTTATAAGGACAATCTCGTTGTCGTTTCTTATTCAGTTACACACTCGTGCCGTTGAACTGTTGTATAAACGATTTCACACTCGTAGCCGTGCGATATGGCTGATGGTCAGCACGCTGTAGTCATGTTTCTTTATTAAATTCATATTTCCTCACAAAAGACGCCACTCACACCTGCACGATCAACCCTCGTGATGAGATCATTATCAATGACAACGACGGATCGTATTGATCATTGTGCAAAAACATGCTTTACAATAACTTATTCTTAAATATTCAATACTTAAGTCTCAAATTCATGCATATGAATGTAAGTTTATTGATATTTCGAGTTATCCCGATTATTTTAATATATAAAGGCCTAAACAATTTTAATTTGTAACATTAACAAGTATAATTTAAGGCAATAATAATTGATTTAAGCATGAACTACGAACAGTGATCAGAAAATTTTACCTGCGTCTGTGTGAAACTCTAACGGACGTCTGTGTGCCTTGAAATCCGTGAATGTTTGGCGCCTATTTAAACGCGTGGCCACGCCCTCTTCGCCTCAGAGGCTCAGACACGTGATTAACGTTCATTATCAGAGTCAGATGAAATAAAGTGGATTTATTCTTTCGATTATTGTGCTGGAAATATTTCAGGGAAATGATTGCGACATGCGGTGTTTCAGTGGAGTGAAATTTCATTTGAAATAAGTGCGCGAAACCGGATTCATATTTCCGTGGATTAATAAATTCTGCTCGGTTTGCCAGAAAAATACGAACAAAAAAAAAACTATTACCATCAAAGAGTACATTTTTGCAATAAATTGTGTAATTCATTTATTTATAACAGAAACTAGTTTTGAGAAATAGTTATGGGTAGGACTGCTGGCTCAAAATATTGTTTTAATGTTATATTTTTACCAAATATTGTTTACTATTTTTACAAAAAAAATTGTCATTTGCTATACCCGGTCCATTACGGGTTATTCTTTTAACATTTTGTAAAAGATGGTATGTTTATGGATCTTACATTTATCTACAAATGATGTGCAAATATACATATATTTTTGACTTGAAAATCATATGCTCATATTACATTTTTTTTCCAGCGAAAAAACATTTTTACGTTTGTGCCAAAAATGATACTATTGTACATTTCAGCACCTCTCTAAATGTACAAAAAAAAAGTTACACATCAACAAGACAAGGCTATATATATGGTTGTGCACTTGTTGGTCAAGTTTTGTGTTCAGAGAACATCATTATGCTAGTCAATTTGTTCAAGTTTTAAAATTAGATGAATTAACCCATTCATTTAAAAAAAAAAAAATACATTTAAGCTTTCCTCAATTGCATTTGTGAATGGTATACTACTTCAAAAATTCATTGGTGTACCAATTGAGCTTGATAAAGCATTAAATAACTATATTTACAGTGCATTTTCAGTTAGTACATCAACATGTTAAACCATTTTAGTGCAATTACGAAAAACTTAATACAAGCTTGCTTTACCAGGGCTGTTTGAAAATTTCATAACTACAGTTGAATGGAAATTTGTTACGAGTCTATAATCCTAAACAATATTTTTTTTATTTGCTTTTCAAATCTACTATGACACTTGACCTACATGGTGAAACTTTACATATGCTACATTTCCAGAAATTCCAGATTGTTTCTACATGTTATTTTGTAAAGAAACCTCTGAAGGCACTTTCTCCTCTCCAGTTGTTAATTACTTGTGAAATATTGT
Source organism: Opsariichthys bidens (assembly GCA_037194245.1). Lineage (NCBI taxonomy): Eukaryota > Metazoa > Chordata > Actinopteri > Cypriniformes > Xenocyprididae > Opsariichthys > Opsariichthys bidens. Next base: position 27,909,572 of record CM074285.1, on the reverse strand, counting down.
GGTTCTTGGTTTATATTCTAATAACTGCAGCATCTGAATAAAGACAAGTCAAGTCAATATAAAAACAGCCAATTACGTAAAACCACATTAGAGATTTAGGAACATCAGCTCACAAACACTACAGACAGGATACGAATAACATCTTTATTGACTTGCATCAATTGTCAATGAAAACACTGAATTGTGCTGAAGCGATTACATATAGTAAATTCTTCAGGAGACGTGAGAACAGTAGAAAGCTTCCCAATGAAAGGGTTTCACTGTGGTTCGACCACAATATCGGCGAATCCGTGCACCTGAGTGAGCTGACGGCAGTCCATCGACGCCAGGAGCTTCTGAGAGCCGGAGACGGTGGGAACAAACTTCTCCGTCAGCGTAACCGTCGCGAGCTTCTCCACATCACTGACAGAAACACAATATCAACCCTTTAAACTTCATGTAGTTCAATCCATGTTTTTAAACAATGAACACGTCACAGCTGAAATTAAACTGCTGTTGAACTCTGAAAGTCTTACCCATACGGGATCTTTCTGACGGCCTGCAATCCCAATCCTTCTATACGGAACAAAACGTTCTTCAACACTTGTGACAGCGGGTTCTGGAACGTGATCTTGACCGTCAGCTCTTTACCCACCACACCGTCCTCTAGAGGCTGAAACAGAACAAAATCAACAGATGTAGAGTTTCTTCTGTGATGAACTGGATCTCAATACGACGCCTTCAGATGTTTCAGCAGATGTTTGCTGTTCCTCACGCCGAGCATCACATGACTTCAGAAGGATTGGAATAATCCACTACTCATGATCGTTACATAATCTACCTGCAACCAAAATCAACATGTTTTGTGTTTGTTCTAAGTGACAAAGACTCATTGGCGTACAGTGATGATGAGGTCTGGTGTGCGCAGTCTGAAGTTGAACTGTGTGGCCAGAATCTGTTTGGTCTGATTGACCCGTCCGGTGACCGAGAGCATCAGAGCGCCCTGATCCACCAGATGATTCATGTACTCCTCATACTGCAGAGTCCAGGGAATCGTCTTGGCTGAAGGACACAAGGGAACATTTCATTAATGACAACGATAAAACATCTACCATTTTGCAGCAGACTGTCTGGGTTAAGATTTAAAACCGCAGCAGTGTTAAAATTACTAAAGTTTCTAAAATGCCTCATTTATACACTTTAAAAAAAAAAAAAAAAAAAAAAAAAACTCCACTGACTCTCTTGTGGTTCGAGGTCGACAGGAATCCGGTCACTCTTCACGGTGGTTTTCAGCACTCCAGTGTAGTACATGACCAGCACCTCATACAGCAGACTGGCCGTGCGCTGATTTGAGCTCTTGTTCTTCAGGACGATGGAGAGTTTGGCGTCTTCACCGATACGAGGTCCTGCACCATCCATGACGATCTCGACGCTCACGTCGTTGTCAGTGGGCAAAGGATACAGAGTCGGCTTGGAGCCGAAACGACTGGCCGTCTCTACAGCGATGCGCTCCTCCTCCGAACCTGATGGATATGAATATAAAAGGGAGGGAAAGAGGAGTGTGAGTTTCTGCATTTTATTCAAGAGTTGGAGTATTGGGTCTGATCCAAATACTAGAAGATTAAGGAAGATCATTCGTGCCCTCAAGAAAGCAACCGAAAAATGGAGTGCGGCTGGAACAAAACAACTTGAGGTATTTCGCATTTCATGGAAGGAAAGCGTTACTGCATACAGAAAGGCATTAACTGCTAGGTCGCCTTTGACCATTTGATCCAGTGGCTAAATTGACAAGAAATTAACTCCACTACAGTATCCCATCAGACACCTTGCTATAGACCCCCTGAGGAACAATTCCATTCATTTTTTGCTAAAGGAGATGAGGAATTTCTAAATCAAATTAAAATGTTAGACCCTATACAAACTGAAAGAGGTTTCCAGAAGTCATAAATGCACTTAATTCATCATGGTCATTAGGATACATGCCAAAAATTAAGTTGGCTGTTATTAAACCTCATTTATAAAAGAAAAAAAAAAAAAAAAAACACCAACTCACTGCTGAATTTTAACAGGCCGATCTTGTCACTCAAAAACACAAGAGGCAGTATCCTCACCAGTGTGTTCCCTTACGAAAGAAGTCGTATTTGCAATGACTTCCAGTCAGGACTGGATCATAGCGCTGAGACTGCTCTCATCAGATCATGGTTGTATCTCTTTACTAGGTGTTACTGGATCTTCGTGTTGCATTGAGAATAGACCACAACATTATTTTGAATAAATAAATTGGTTCAAATACTTCATCTTACCATTACCAATTTGTAGTAGTAAATTGAGATGTCATATGGATCACAAGTTCAGTATGGAGTACCGCAAGGCTCAGTACTAGGTCCTAATACTTGATCATCAGTTAGGAACCTGGGTGTGCTCTTCGATACCAATGCGTTCATGAACATAAGGCTAGATTACTGCAACGCTCTACTGGGTGGTTGCCCTGCACGCTTAACAAAGCAAGACTTGAAGTGTGCAAATTACTCAACTGCAGGCTGTAGAGCCTTTTCCTATTTAGCACCTAAACTCTGGAATAGTCTTCCTAGCATTGTTCAGGAACCGACACACTCAGTTTAAACCAAGACTAAACACACATACACCAATTTCTCTTATTCAAATTAGTTAAATGATCGTTAGGCTGCATAAATTAGGTCAACCAGAACGGGGAACGCTTCCAATAACACCTGATGTATATCAAAAGAAGAATGGCACCTATGCCAATATTAGTCTGGTAACCTCGGGATGAGGATGGATTAGACAGTCATCCAGATCTAGTCTGTCTCCAGATCAGATGGTGGACCTACACCCAGATGCGACCGAAACGCAGCCCTAAAATGTCATTAGAGAACATGTCTACTAGACAATCCCTATGTGAAGTGCTTGTCGCAATGTCTTTTTTGAGCTGCATTTCTTCTATGAAATGTGCTACTGTATACAACTTAAGATGTTACCATGATTAATGATGCAGGATTTTAAATATGAATGGAAATGAGTGAATTATTAATGCATTAGTTTTGTTACCCTCAGGGTATTTGTAGAAGTGGGTGATGTCCACGCGCTCGTCCGATCCCACAGCTTTGGTACTGATGCTCTTGCCGATGGAGTTCTCATTCACGTTGATCTGACTGAAACTTCCATCGGGTTTCTTCTGCCAGAAGATTTTATCACTGTTCACCTGAGACACACAGTGAAACCATTTAAGAGATTTAGTAGATGTTTTGACTTTGATAAAATGCTCAATTAATCAGATCAGCAAATGAGCATTAAGTGTTCAAATGGAAGCGCTCACCTCGGCAAATACGAACGGAGTGTCGAATTTCAGGTCGACTTGTCCGTTGCGGACCGCGGCGACGGGCGAGGGACCGCAGCGATACGAACCCTGGCTCTGCTCCTGAGGGGTCGCGTCCACCACCTGCCACCCACCGTAACCTGCCGGCAGGTCCGGACGGGTCATCCATGACTCGTTCCACACATGGAAGTTCCTGCCCACAAAGAGTTCAGTGGCAATCGGCAATTTACACAAATAAGTTGAAAACAGTCATTCTTCTGTCACACTTGGTCATGTCAGTTTAACCTTTGAAAACACAGATCATCATTTTATATGCAGTCCATTTTGTACTTGTTCAATAAGGAGGTTTGATTTTTTTTTTTTAAACATTTTGAAAATGTGGGTCTAAATAGTTAAAATCTAAATATACACTTATAAAATTAGTCATGGGACCCTTTATGGAAAGTCTTAGTAATGATAATTTTTTTATTTTCAAACAGATTACACCAATTATAAAATGAACGTGACATGAATGACATTTAATGACAATCATCAAGGAACATGTGACAGACATGGATTGACAGAAGGTTATTTTGTCATACCAGACAGAGTCGCTGGTCTTGTCTTTAAGTAATTTCAGGTTCTCGTCATAATAAATGTCTGTGGTCAAGGAAAGATCCGTGTCGTGGGCGGAGCTGAAGTTGCTCACACAACGAGCCGGAATACCGAGACACCTCAACACTGAGAGAAACATGAGAAACAACATTAGATTCAATACAGACATCTGAAGAAAGTTACCAGACGCCTACCAGACGTCGTGACTCCAGCGTAGACCCAGCATTGGCCGAATTTGACTGGACTTCTACTCTTGTAAAACTGTCTCAGGATGTCTCCGCTCCCGCTCCAGGCGGTGGGAGCCGTCCCACCTTCAAAGTTGTCCGACCAATTACCCACCAGCACACCTCGATCGTCATTAGAGTTCACCTGTCACAGAGAAGAGGAAAATCTTCAAAACCGGCGATTCTTCAGGCTTCTTAAAGGTGCAGCAAGTAATTTCTGAGAAACGCTGTTGAAAGAGGATTAAATGGAGCACCAAAACACTAGTAGCCAATCAGGAGTAATGGGGCGTGTCCATTCATGAAGGGGAGGTGCCTGTGCTGCAGTGTCAGTGAATTTGGGGCGGGGCCATTTAAAAATCACCCAAACAAACACGCCCCTCAGAAATGACTTCCTGCATCTTTAACGTGCGTTCACATCAGGATTACCATTATTATTAGATTTAATATTGAAGAGCAACAACTTGTCAATTATGTTTGTTTAAACCATCACAGTTTACAGAGCTTCTGAATCCACGTGTTGTGAACGAGACTCACCAGAGCAGAGATCATTCTGGACACGATCACCGGGTCTCTCCATTCGGTCACGGCGACCCGACCCCTCTCCAACAGGAACAGACACGCTTCCAGGACATCCTGCTCAAACTGATGAAGAACATTACAAAATAATACAAATGTTCATAATAATGACAAGAGCAATAATAGTAACAAATAGTGTAGATACCAATGTAGTAGTAAAAATAATGTTAAAAGAAACTAAAAATAAGAATAGCATTACTAATAGTAATGTAAAAACGGAAGATATTAACAGAAATGACAAATATACATCATAAATAAAGACACTAATGGAATTGTGTGTTTTCACACCTGAGCATAATTCCATGTTCTTGCTCCAATTTGCTGCTCAGTTCCGTAATAAATTCTGCCCATGCCGTTCAGAACATACTCTTCTCTTTCCGCCTCATCATCCAAAAACACAGGATCATCTGAGGACGACAGATGAAGACGTTACTGATGTGAATGAAGACAGTGAGTGGAAGCGTCTTGGGTTCGGTCTGTACCTTCACACCAGGGGTTGAAGAGCAGGTACAGGTCGTTCGGGGCGCAGGGGAACAACAGCTTCCCCGTCGGAGAGAAGGACGCGACGGTGATCAAGTAGCGGCCGATGGAGGCGGTCGGCAGGGTGTTGACCGACAGCCGGATCCGCTTGTCCTGCTGCTCAACGATCTTCATCTCCCAGCGACGGTCTTCCAGTTCGTCCACCAACGGAACAGAGATGTGGATCCCAGTAGTAACGAAGGAAGCTGCAGAACAGAGACATTAAAACATGAATGATTTAATCAAACCATCCGTCAGTGACTCCGCTGTAAGAGAATGAAGAACGAGGGATTAGATGACAGAACTAGTCCTGGCCCAAAACCAACTTCATGACTCACATCCATCAGGAACCACATTCATCTGACAGTTTCTCTTCTGAATAAAGAGAGAGATTACTGAACTAACCGTCAGAGCGTCTGGGCATCTTTCCCTCTTTGTCACACATTGATTTATAAGTCAAACAATTAGACTCCGGATGAAAAACATGCTTTTATTTCTGTAGCCGCTGCATGTTTGTATGAGTGACGGTTGAGTTAAGATTTTCCACACAAGAAATCTTAAGTTTTAAATGCACCTAATTATCCGATTTTGGTTATACACCTAATATTTACCGATTCATCTGATCTGCTCAGATTCAGACACTGACCCGTTGCAAAAACCCGCCCCCTTTAGTTACTGTCGTTATGTCGGACAAGTCATGTGCTCTCACGCCACACATCATGTTCTCATGAGGTGAAAAATACATCGCGGAGCAAAGAGGACACTGACAACATATGAAACATTTAAAATATTGTAATTTTTTAAAGAAGTTTAATCAATAAATAGCGTCTAGTGTGTGTTTAATGTGTCCTCGATCATCTCTTCACACTAGTTCATTTACAGCATCAAATAAACATGAATGAACATCAGAAGGAATGTTGTTTCAAGACGTTCACCAACGTTAATCTACTAACTCCCCTGACCGCTTTGGACAAAAGTGGCAGATTCAGGGTTATGATTGGTCAGATCGCCTGTCAATCAAACTGCTGACGAAGAGTCAATTGTGTTCTTATTTGGATTCATTTTTTGAAAATCTTGGGTCACTTTCTACTCAAGTCCTGAGTTGAGCCTTTTGGGTCATTTTTTTTTGGGGGGGGGGGGGGTTATTTTCCCAGTGTATGGGTAGTTTGTCACCAATTTTGTCAGCAATTTTCAGCTACGAGTGAAACGCAGGCGGCGGTCTGAATTTAGCAGTTCCCCTGCCGAACAGGAGTCATCTCCGGCACGAGACCCAGCGCACTTACGGTGCAAATATGACAGGCGGTTTAATAATCTAAAGGTTTAATTTTTACTTCTGATATTTGTTAGACGAGCTTAAATGTAGGCAACATGCATTTAAAAAAAAAAAAAAAAAAAAAAAAAAAGATAAAAAAATAGGACGAATTATCATGCAAACAGTGATTGTGAGGAGCATTTAAAAATAAAAGTTGAAGATTCAAGTTAATCAGTAAACGTCAAGTATAAACTTAAACACTGGCATTATAGTACAAATGAATCAACCAATAGCGTCTTTAGCATGTCATGAGTGTTTAAAGTCACTTGAGCCCCTAGTGAGATCAAATTGAAAAGTAATGTCTGTTGTCGAACAGGTTTTCACTCAAACACTCACTCAGCTGCAGTTGCAGGTTGTCCGATTTGGGGTCGAAAGGTCTGGAGAGCTCGATCCACATCTGGAAGGTCTGTCCTCTGCGGACGATCAGCTTGTCGCTGAAGTAAGCGTCTGTGCGATGCTCGCGTCGGTTCGGCCCGTCCTCGGAGTTCAGGAGGTCGACGGAGCGCACCATCAGAAGAGTCTCTGAGGAGGAGAGAGGAAAGGGTTACACTTACGAACACAATGAAAGCAAAGGAGTGAACTGAAATCTTCCTTCTCACCTGAAGCATCAGGCGTCTCAGTCACCGCAGAGGTGTCGAGACCTATAGCAGTGTCGGGGTCAGGGAACGACATTGCTGCAAGTTGGCTGAAAAATAAAAATACCTTAAATGTGTTAAAATGCATTATAAGAAATAAGAACGCTTAAAATGTATAAATGGGCAAATAGATGAATAAATAAAATATAGATGTTCACTAAGATAAGTTCAATTAAAATAGATCAAATACAAATAAAATTGAAAAATACATAAATGTATAAAAAGGCAAATAATTAATGAATATATATAAAAAAAAAAAAAAAAACGTTTTTGAATCGATTTCCATCTAAACATAGCACCACTTTACTTTAAAATGCTTTGAGATGAGCTCTAGCGTCCGTTCAGAGCTCGTGTACCCGCTGAGAACGGCTTCATCTCGGCCAATCCTTCAGGAATTTGTCGTCGTCTCTTATGCGTTTAAATTCGTTTTGGGGAATATCAAATGGGCAATCGTTGGTCTTATTAATCTATTACTTGTTCCAGAGCTATTAGATTTGGCTTGATGGCTATATTAATTTTCATAACTTTATATTTATATTGAAATTAAATCCTTTACCAACTAGAGCGCCGCTTTTGTACGTTTGACTGAACGGTTTGCTCGTATACATTTACATTAAATTTTATTGATAAATATTTTATAAATAACATGCCATATTTTTGGTATTGAGAAAGTCAGTTAGTGATTTGATGGCAGCAAAGACCGTCTTTATGAGCGAGTGAGACGCAAAGACCTTTATATTGAAATGGACGGAAACAACGAAGCTTCTTTACTTTAGACAACTTCCTAAAAGATACAACTGACAAAAACATTAGCTTTGTCTAAAACCTCTCACTCATTCACTAATCCTATATAGTGTTCTATATCTGCGATCATCTCTTCATACTAGTTCATTTATAGCATCAAATGAACGAACATCAGAAGGAATGTTGCTTCAAGCACAGAAAGACCCGAATACACAATATTTCAAGTTAACCAACGTTAATCTACTATAGGCTACTCCCTAACAGAGGGTAATTGGTCAATCAAACTGTTTGCGAAGGGTAAATTGTATAATTGGTTTGTCAAATGTCATGGTAATTTGTTTTAGTTCGGTAGAAACGCACGCTCAGGCGACCGTTGTGATTAAGTTATGCTGATGATTAACAAATATCTAAATTATCACCGCTCTTCATTTTTAAAATCCATCTATATAATAATGTCTCCATTTTAGTAGGTTTTAGTCAAGTAATGATTAATAACAATCATTTAAAAAAAAGGTAACTATAGAACTAACATGAAATAAATGTTAAAGCAGAAATACAAAAGCTGTCAAGTAATATCTGGATAACACTCACAATCCCGCTCTTTTACACGCGCTCTCAGTCTCATTGGATTATGGGAAATAGCGTTTCGTCGAATGTACACTTGTAAATGTACACTCTAAATCAGAGAATTGTGGGTATAAAGTAGTGAACGAATTTAGGGAATGAAGTTCACTCAGAATTTGGACACCACTACAAAATGGCTGACACCCGATATAGTGGACTATGGTGGATAGGGAGCTGTTTCGGACACTGCTAATGATGCTAATGACTATGGGAATGTTTTAAATGTTAAAACGACTAAAGATCTTTCCTCAGCGGACATTCAAACGGAGTTTTGTGATTATGACCTGAAGAATATCAGCTAGTTGCAGGTAGTACACTCGCTCAGGCGATTTCTCTCACAATACTCTACATATTACAGTGAATGAACGTTAAATGAAGCGACTCAACGCTCCTCGTTCTGAAGTGACGGTTTAGAATTAGTAACGGCGGATTGGGCGCAACCGTTAAACGGTCTACTTGAGATTTGAATCCGCGGCGGTAAAACTTGTATAAACGATTTCACACTCGTAGCCGTGCGATATGGCTGAGGGTCAGCACGCTGTGGTTTTGTTTCTCTATTAAATTCATACAGGTGTTAACACGTTCTCCGTGACAGTTTTAATTGTGCAATTACTTAAAATCATTATGCAGCGTTTCACCTCCAACGTGAACAGTCACATTTCCTCACAAAAGACGCCACTCACACCTGCACAATTAACCCTCGTGATCAGATTATTATCAATAACAAAGACGGATGTATCATTGTGCAAAAACATGCTTTACAATAACTTACATTCGTAAATACTAAGTCTCAGATTCATGAATGCAAGTTTGATATTTCTAATTATTCTGATTTTTAAAGTTTAAGTAAGTTTTTTTTTTAAAGTTCCAAACTACTTTAATTTGTAACATTAACAAATATAATTGAACGCAATAACTCATATAAGCATGAACTATGAACAAACATTGATCATAAAGTGTTACCTAGGTCTGTGACGCTCAGAGTCTGACGGTCTGTGTGTCTCGATGAATTATAAGAATGTTTGGCGCTTATTTAAACGCGTGGCCACGCCCTCTTCACCTTAGAGGCGGAGACACGTGATTAACGTTCATCACCATAACCCTGTGATCCGTAAGATCACACCGGTGTGATTAGAGCGTTCAGTGCATCACGTGACCAACTGCCAAATTCAAAAGTGGTTGCGCGCGTTGGCTGGAGCTGAGCCAGTGAAGATGCTCAGCGCTTTCAATATATTACAAATATGCAGTGTTTTCAACCACATAATGTTTATTTTAGGTTTCATACATTTAAATGCACATAATTACTAACATAACAATACAGTTAGAGTTTGTAAAATACACACTGATCTATGGAAGCGGCAATAACAATCCTTTCCTCAATAATTGATGACAAGTTTTATTCAGATCAGATACACATTGAGTAAGTAACTTCAAAGTTTACTTTATTCTTCTCTCAGTTCACCGGCTCACTTACTTTCATGTTTTTCGGGAGAAGTGGATGAAATCACGTGTAGTAAATCCAGAAGATGCAATTCTCTGTACTGCGGTGCAAATGGCGGCGCCCATCGCGCGTATAGCTCAACTAACGTGATCATTATTAAGGTGTTTAAACAGCAAAACGTACGCACGTATTTGACAATATGTATATCAGATATTTCACTTATATGGTGAAACTTTACATATGCTACATTTCCAAAATTTCCAGATTGTTTCTTTGTTATTTTGTAAAGAAATCTCTGACTCTTTCTCCTCTCCAGTTGTTAATTACTTGTGAAGTATTGAGGTTCTTGGTTTATATTCTAATAACTGCAGCATCAGAATAAAGACAAGTTTTGTCAATATAAAGCAGATTGCCAATTGTCAAGCAAAACCACATTAGAGATTTATGAACATCTGCTCACATAAAAAGTACTACAGACAGGATATGAACAACAGATCTTTATTTATTGACTTACATCAACTGTCAATGAAAACACTGAATTGTGCTGAAGCGATTACATATAGTAAATTCTTCAAGAGAAGCGAGAACAGTAGAAAGCTTCCCAATGAAAGAGTTTCACTTTAGTTTGACCACAATATCGGCGAATCCGTGCACCTGAGTGAGCTGACGGCAGTCCATCGACGCCAGGAGCTTCTGAGAGCCGGAGACGGTGGGAACAAACTTCTCCGTCAGCGTAACCGTCGCGAGCTTCTCCACATCACTGACGGAAACACAATATCAACTCTTTAAACTTCATATTTCATGTAGTTCAATCCATGTTTTTAAACAATGAACACGTCACAGCTGAAATTAAACTGCTGTTGAACTCTGAAAGTCTTACCCATACGGGATCTTTCTGACGGCCTGCAATCCCAATCCTTCTATACGGAACAAAACGTTCTTCAGCACTTGTGACAGCGGGTTCTGGAACGTGATCTTGACCGTCAGCTCTTTACCCACCACACCGTCCTCTAGAGGCTGAAACAGAACAAAATCAACAGATGTAGAGTTTCTTCTGTGATGAACAGAATCTAAATACGACTCCTTCAGATGTCTCAGCAGATGTTTGCTGTTCCTCACGCCGAGCATCACATGACTTCAGAAGGATTGGAATAATCCACTACTCATGATAGTTACATAATTAACTGCAACCAAAATCAACATGTTTTGTGTTTGTTCTAAGTGACAAAGACTCATTGGCGTACAGTGATGATGAGGTCTGGTGTGCGCAGTCTGAAGTTGAACTGTGTGGCCAGAATCTGTTTGGTCTGATTGACCCGTCCGGTGACCGAGAGCATCAGAGCGCCCTGATCCACCAGATGATTCATGTACTCCTTATACTGCAGAGTCCAGGGAATCGTCTTGGCTGAAGGACACAAGGGAACATTTCATTAATAACAACGATAAAACAACGGTGTAATTTTGACTGTGATTTAAAACAGCAGCTGTGTTAAAGAGTGCCTCAAAAAGTCAAAGTCAAACTCCACTGACTCTCTTGTGGTTTGAGGTCGACAGGAATCCGTTCCTTCTTCACGGTGGTTTTCAGCACTCCGGTGTAGTACATGACCAGCACCTCATACAGCAGACTGGCCGTGCGCTGATTTGAGCTCTTGTTCTTCAGGACGATGGAGAGTTTGGCGTTTTCACCGATACGAGGTCCTGCCCCGTCCATGACGATTTCGACACTCACGTCGTTGCCGGTGGGCGAAGGATACAGAGTCGGCTTGGAGCCGAAGCGACTGGCCTTCTCTACAGCAATGCGTTCCTCCTCTGAACCTGATGGATATGAATATAAAAGGTAGGGAATGAGGAGTGTGAGTTTCTGCATTATATTCAAGAGTTGGAGTATTGGATCTGATCCAAATACTAGAAGATTAAGGAAGATCACTCACGCCCTCAAGAAAGTAGCCCGAAATATGGAGTGCAGCTGGAACACCCCAACTAGGAGCTAATTTACACACACAACTGTATCACTGACAGCCGTCTGGTGAAACTTCTGCACATTTCTGACCATTTCTACATTACTTTTAATCTGCAACTCCTTATTTGTGCACCACCAACTATTTCACATGTTTCCTTCAGACGAAACCTGCGCTCTCTTTCCCCTTCTGATCTTTCCTCTGTTGTGTCATCCTCCCTTCCTTCACCCACACAATTCTCATCTTTGGATGTAAATACTGCTACACACTCTTTATGCTCCACCTTAACTTCTTCCCTAGATAGTATCTGTCCTCTGTCATCCAGGCCAGCACGTGCTACTCCTTCCAACCCCTGGTTATCCGATGCTCTTCGTGAAGACCGGACCAAACTCAGGGCAGGAGAAAGGAAATGGCGCAAGTTGAAAAACCCATCTGACCTAGGTTCGTATCAATCTCTGCCATCATCTTTTTTTGGTGGAGTCCATGCAGCTACGACTTCATATTTCCGCAACAAGATCAACAGCGCTGCGAACACACGTTCACTTTTCAAGACATTCAACACTTTCCTTTGTCCCCTGCCACCACCACCCACCACCTCTTTAACTGTTGATAAATTCTTCAATTTCTTCACTGACACACACAGACCCCATCCCCTCACTCCTTCTACAAGCATCTCACCCACTCTTTTACCAGCACGTTACACATTATTAACTCGTCTCTCCACACAGGCACTTTTCCTACCACATTCAATTAGGCTTTGGTAACCCCACTGCTTAAAAAACCCACATTAAACACATCACTCGTGGACAATTACAGACCTGTCTCTCTCCTACCATAGCAAAAACACTTGAACGAGTTGTGTTCAACCAGCTTTCATCTGTCCTCACACAGAACAACCAACTGGACGTCAACCAATCTGGTTTCAAGAGCAGCCATTCAACCCAGACTGCACTACTGTCGGTCACGGAATCCCTGTGGATTGCAAAGGCTGATTCCAAATCATTTGTTCTCATTCTATTGGATCTATCTGCTGCATTCAACACCGTGAATCAGCAGATCCTTCTGTCCACCCTCTCGTCACTGGGCATCTCAAGTACTGCACTTCAGTGGTTTGAGTCCTATCTCACAGGTAGGTCTTTCAGAGTTTCCTGCGGAGGGGAAGATTCCATACCTCATCAACTGATGACTGGGGTTCCTCAGGGTTCAGTTCTTGGTCCCCTCCTATTCTCCATTTATACTACATCACTGGGTCCCATCATACAGGCACATGGTTTCTCGTACCACTGCTATGCTGATGAAACACAACTCTACCTGTCCTTCCAACCAGATGATTCCACAGTAGCTGCACGGATCTCAAGCTGTCTAGCGGACATCTCAACATGGATGGAAGAACACCACCTGCAGCTCAACCTGGCAAAGCTTTGACTCTTCCCTGCCACTCCTACTCTACAACACGATTTCAACATCCAGCTAGGTACATTCTCAATTACAGCATCAAATTTGGCCAGAAATCTTGGAGTTATCTTTGATGACCAACTAACCTTCAGAGACCACATCTCAAAGACAGCTCGGTCATGCAGATTTGTACTACACAACATAAGGAAAATCAGGCCCTTTCTAACAGAGCTTGCAACACAACTTCTCGTCCAGGCCCTGGTCATTTCTAGGCTTATTACTGGCTGGACTGCCATCAAGTGCAATCAAACCTCTTCAAATGTTCCAGAACGCTGCTGCACATGTTGTCTTCAACGAGCCCAAGAGAGCCCATGTCACGCTTCTCTTCATCTCTCTGCACTGGCTACCCCTTGCTGCTCGCATCAAGTTCAAGGCGCTGATGCTTGCTTACAGATCCTCCACAGGCTCCGCACCTTCCTACCTCCACACACAGTTACAAGTCTAACAGAAGCCTAAAGGAGCGAAGGCTTGTGGTACCGTCACAGAGAGGCACAAAATCACTCTCCAGAAGCTTCTCGTTCACTGCTCCCTGCTGGTGGAATGATCTACCTACCTTCATCAGGAACGCAGAATCCCTGGCAATATTCAAAAGACAGCTGAAAACTCATCTCTTTCCCGAGCACAATTTAACCCCTTCATAAAAATAAATAAATAAATAAATAAACTCTATCCTTTCTTTCCCCTTCCTATTCTAGCTTATGCTACTCTGAGCATTCTTTTGTATAGACTATAAAAATTATGTTGCATTAGTGGAATTACATTGGCATGGTTCAAATCCTACTTATCTGACCATTACCAATTTGTAGTAGTAAACGAGGAGATGTCATACCGATCACAAGTTCAGTGTGGAGTACTGCAAGGCTCAGTACTAGGACCGTTGCTTTTCATCCTGTACATGCTACCCTAAGGAGATCTCATTAGGAAGCATGGCTTATTTTTTACCGTTACGCTGATGATACTCAGCTCTATATTTCTTGGCACCCCGACGAAACATCAATTCACAAAATTAATGGAATGCATAGTTGATAAAAACTGGATGACTTGTAATTTCCTACTACTGAATTCAGAAAAAAAACATTCTAATTATTGGACCAAAAACCTCCGCACGTAATAATCTACAATACTGTCTAACACTTGATGTTCTGTCAAGTCTTTGTCATCACTTTGGAACCTAGTTGTGCTCTTCAATACCAATCTTTCATTTGAAAGCCACGTTGTAAAACGGCATTTTTTCCATCTTAGAAATATATCTGAATTAGAACATATGCTCTCAAAGTTAGTTCATGCATTCATGAACTTAAGGCTAGATTATTGAAATGCTCTACTGGGTGGTTGCCCTGCATGCTTAACATTGCACACTTTTTTAGTCTTGCTAATTACCTATTTAATTACTCAACTGCAGGCGGTAGATCCTTTTTCTATTTAGCACCTCAAATCAGTTAAACGATCGTTAGGCTGCATAAATTAGGTCAACCAGAACCGGGAACGCTTCCAATTACACCCGATGTATATCAAAAGTAGAATGCCAATACTTTTGGCATTGCCAATATGCCAATATTAGTCTGTAATCCATCCTTATCCCGAGTCAGCCAGATCCGGTCCGTATCCAGATCGCATGGTGACCCGCACCTAGACACGACTAAAACGCAGCCCTAAATGTCAGCAGAGACCATGTCTACTAGACATGTTTATTATTATTATTAAGGTTTTGGACACCGATGCATTAGTTGTGTTACCCTCAGGGTATTTGTAGAGGTGTGTGATGTCCACGCGCTCGTCCGATCCCACAGCTTTGGTACTGATGCGCTGGCCGATGGAGTTCTTCTCCACGCTGATCTGACTGAAACTTCCATCGGGCTTCTTCTGCCAGTAAATTCTATCACTGTTCACCTGAGACACACCATTTCAGATATTCAGTAGATGTTTTGACACAGACATAAAATGTAATAAAATGCTCAAAATGAATCATCAGATCAGCAAATGAGCGTTAAGTGTTCAAATGGAAGCGCTCACTTCGGCAAATACGAACGGAGTGTCGAATTTCAGGTCGACTTGTCCGTTGCGGACCGCGGCGACGGGCGAAGGACCGCAGCGATACGAACCCTGGCTGGGCTCCTGAGGGGTCGCGTCCACCACCTGCCACCCACCGTAACCTGTCGGCAGGTCCGGACGGGTCATCCACGACTCGTTCCACACATGGAAGTTCCTGCACACAAAGAGTTTAGTGGCAATTTACACAAATGAAGTAGAATAAAATATAAAGTCAATGTTTTTCATCACATTTGATCGTGATAGTTTAACCTTTGAAAACACCGATCAGTGACGGGACGTCAAACTAAACATTTTATATTTAATATGAGGTTTGATTTTTTATTTTTAAACATTATGAAAATGTGGGTCTAAATACATAAATAATAAATTTAAAACTGAATGTATATTTATAAACACTAAACAAAATAAATGCACAAAAATAAACATTTATTCAAATTAAATGAAAATTGAACTGAATTAAAAAAAAAAAAACGTAGCTATTTCTAATTCTAAAAAGGTTAAATTTTAAATCTACATTTTACATTAGATAATTGTTCATATATTTTACTTAAAATAAAAATGAGATTTCTTTGGGACCGCTCAAATACAATACAAAATCTGATTTTATAAACACTAAATAAAACAAAATGCATAATATATATATGAAATTAAACTATGTTTAATTTAAATTAAATCAAAACTAAATAAAATTGCCCATAAATCATAATTTCATTCTATAGGTTATATATTAAATATAGGTTTTAGTAGATAATTGTTCCTCTAACATATATTACTCCGCAAGGTAATAATAAAAATGGCATTTTTGCTTTTAATGCTTAAAATCAAAGTCAAAAAGACTTTTCATGGAAAGTGTCAGTAATGATCACTGTAATTAAGAACTTCTATTTGAGAAAATCTAAAAAAAGAAAAAGTCACACATACAGTAATTATAAAATAAAACGTGACACTAATGACATTTAATGACAATAATGAAAGGAACATGAGGTTGTTTTGTCATACCAGACAGAGTCGCTGGTCTTGTCTTTAATTAATTCCAGCTTCTCGTCAATATAAATGTCTGTGGTCAAGGAAAGATCCGTGTCGTGGGCGGAGCTGAAGTTGCTCACACAACGAGTCGGAATACCGAGACACCTCAACACTGAGAGAAACATGAGAAACAACATTAGATTCAATACAGACATCTGAAGAAAGTCGAGGACGAACACGTGCAGTGCGCTGGCCAATCACTGACGTCTGATTTGCATACAAGGTACATTACAATTACATTCAGTGATTTAGCAGATGTTTTTATTCAGATGCAATTTATGATATAAATAGCCGACACAAACTGTTGTTCACGTACCAGACGTCGTGACTCCAGCGTAGACCCAGCATTGGCCGAATTTGACTGGACTTCCTGCACTCTTGTAAAACTGTCTCAGGATGTCTCCGCTCCCGCTCCAGGCGGTGGGCGCCGTCCCGCCTTCAAAGCTGTCCGACCAATTACCCATCAGCACACCTCGATCGTCATTAGAGTTCACCTGTCACAGAGAAGAGGAAAATCTTCAAAACAGGCGATTCTTCAGGCTTCTTAAAGGTGCAGCAAGTAATTTCTGAGAAACGCCGTTGAAAGAGGATTAAATGGAGCACCAAAACACTAGTAGCCAATCAGGAGTAATGGGGCGTGTCCACTCATGAAGGGGAGGTGCCTGGGCTGCAGTGTTAGTGAATTTGGGGGCGGGGCCATCAAGATAGGGGCGTGTTTGTTTAGGTGGTTTTAAATGGCATTTCTCAGAAATTTCTTACTGCATGTTTAAGGTGTGTTCACGTCATGTCATAATTAGCGTAATTATGAGATTACTGCATATGAAAGAGCAACGACTTCATTTGTTTCTGAATTCATTCCGAATCCACGTGTTGTGAACGAGACTCACCAGAGCAGAGATCATTCTGGACACGATCACCGGGTCTCTCCATTCGGTCATGGAGACCCG
This sequence comes from Opsariichthys bidens, assembly GCA_037194245.1. Taxonomy (NCBI): domain Eukaryota; kingdom Metazoa; phylum Chordata; class Actinopteri; order Cypriniformes; family Xenocyprididae; genus Opsariichthys; species Opsariichthys bidens. Next base: position 27,892,152 of record CM074285.1, on the reverse strand, counting down.
ACCCCTCTCCAACAGGAACAGACACGCTTCCAGGACATCCTGCTCAAACTGATGAAGAACGTTACAACATAATGACAAGAGCAATAATAGTAACAAAAATATTGTAAATACCAATGCAATGATAATGCGCTACTAAAATAAATATAAATAATGTGCTTCTACTAAAACGAAAATGCGTTACTACTAAATATATAAATAATATAATAATGAAAATAATGAACTAAAAATAATTTTAACATAATATTATATTAATAAAAATAGCAATAATTGTAATGATAATAGCATTACTACTACTAATAATAATAATTTAAATGATAACAATAATAATAATAATAAACAACAACAACATAAATAATGGAATAAAAAATAAGAAAAATTACTACTAATTTTAAAATATTATTATTAATAATAATAATCATAGAAATAATAATAATAAGAGAAATTACTCATTTTAAAATATTATTAATAATAAGATAAAAATATTAAGAGATACTACTATTACTACTACTACTGCTAAATTATTATTGTTACCACTATTATTACTAATATTATTATTATTATTATTATTATTATTATAATAATAGTAAAAATAATTGACACTAATGGAATTGTGTTTTTCACACCTGAGCATAATTCCATGTTCTTGCTCCAATTTGCCACTCGGTTCCGTAATAAATTCTGCCCATGCCGTTCAGAACATACTCTTTTCTTTCCGCCTCATTATCCAAAAACACAGGATCATCTGAGGACGACAGATGAAGACGTTACTGATGTGAATGAAGACAGTGAGTGGAAGCGTCTTGGGTTCGGTCTGTACCTTCACACCAGGGGTTGAAGAGCAGGTACAGGTCGTTCGGGGCGCAGGGGAACAACAGCTTCCCTTTCGGAGAGAAGGACGCGACGGTGATCAAGTAGCGGCCGATGGAGGCGGTCGGCAGGGTGTTGACTGACAGCCGGATCCGCTTGTCCTGCTGCTCAACGATCTTCATCTCCCAGCGACGGTCTTCCAGTTCGTCCACCAACGGAACAGAGATGCGGATCCCAGTCGTAACGAAAGAAGCTGCAGAACAGAGACATTAAAACATGAATGATTTAATCAAACCATCCGTCAGTGACTCCGCTGTAAGAGAATGAAGAACGAGGGATTAGATGACAGAACTAGTCCTGGCCCAAAACCAACTTCATGACTCACATCCATCAGGAACCACATTCATCTGACAGTTTCTCTTCTGAATAAAGAGAGAGATTACTGAACTAACCGTCAGAGCGTCTGGGCATCTTTCCCTCTTTGTCACACATTGATTTATAAGTCAAACAATTAGACTCCGGATGAAAAACATGCTTTTATTTCTGTAGCCGCTGCATGTTTGTATGAGTGACGGTTGAGTACACTAAGAAATCCAACAAAACAGGTTTAAATGCACCTAATTAACTGATCTAATATTTACAGATCCATCTGTGATTCATCAAATTCAGACATTTGTTGTGATTTTTGTTACAGACGTAACAACCCAGTGTTTGGGTAGTTTTTGTGTTACTCAGATCCTGGGTCAGATGTAACAACCCAGTGTTTGGGTAGTTTTTGTGTTACACAGATCCTGGGTCAGATGTAACAACCCAGTGTTTGGGTAGTTTTTGTGTTACACAGATCCTGGATCAGTCGTAACAACCCAGTGTTTGGGTAGTTTTTGTGTTACACAGATCCTGGGTCAGATGTAACAACCCAGTGTTTGGGTAGTTTTTGTGTTACACAGATCCTGGGTCAGATGTAACAACCCAGTGTTTGGGTAGTTTTTGTGTTACACAGATCCTGGATCAGACGTAACAACCCAGTGTTTGGGTAGTTTTTGTGTTACTCAGATCCTGGGTCAGATGTAACAACCCAGTGTTTGGGTACTTTTTGTGTTACACAGATCCTGGATCAGTCGTAACGACCCAGTGTTTGGGTAGTTTTTGTGTTACACAGATCCTGGATCAGTCGTAACGACCCAGTGTTTGGGTAGTTTTTGTGTTACACACAGATCCTGGATCAGACGTAACGACCCAGTGTTTGGGTAGTTTTTGTGTCACACAGATCCTGGGTCAGACGTAACGACCCAGTGTTTGGGTAGTTTTTGTGTTACACAGATCCTGGATCAGACGTAACAACCCAGTGTTTGGGTAGTTTTTGTGTTACTCAGATCCTGGGTCAGACGTAACAACCCAGTGTTTGGGTAGTTTTTGTGTCACACAGATCCTGGGTCAGTCGTAACAACCCAGTGTTTGGGTAGTTTTTGTGTTACTCAGATCCTGGGTCAGACGTAACAACCCAGTGTTTGGGTAGTTTTTGTGTCACTCAGATCCTGGGTCAGACGTAACAACCCAGTGTTTGGGTAGTTTTTGTGTCACTCAGATCCTGGGTCAGTCGTAACAACCCAGTGTTTGGGTAGTTTTTGTGTCACTCAGATCCTGGGTCAGTCGTAACAACCCAGTGTTTGGGTAGTTTTTGTGTCACTCAGATCCTGGGTCAGTCGTAACAACCCAGTGTTTGGGTAGTTTTTGTGTCACTCAGATCCTGGGTCAGATGTAACAACCCAGTGTTTGGGTAGTTTTTGTGTCACTCAGATCCTGGGTCAGTCGTAACAACCCAGTGTTTGGGTAGTTTTTGTGTCACTCAGATCCTGGATCAGACGTAACAACCCAGTGTTTGGGTAGTTTTTGTGTCACTCAGATCCTGGGTCAGTCGTAACAACCCAGTGTTTGGGTAGTTTTTGTGTTACTCAGATCCTGGGTCAGACGTAACAACCCAATGTTTGGGTAGTTTTTGTGTCACTCAGATCCTGGGTCAGTCGTAACAACCCAGTGTTTGGGTAGTTTTTGTGTCACTCAGATCCTGGGTCAGACGTAACAACCCAGTGTTTGGGTAGTTTTTGTGTCACACAGATCCTGGGTCAGTCGTAACAACCCAGTGTTTGGGTAGTTTTTGTGTTACTCAGATCCTGGGTCAGACGTAACAACCCAGTGTTTGGGTAGTTTTTGTGTCACTCAGATCCTGGGTCAGTCGTAACAACCCAGTGTTTGGGTAGTTTTTGTGTCACTCAGATCCTGGATCAGTCGTAACAACCCAGTGTTTGGGTAGTTTTTGTGTCACTCAGATCCTGGGTCAGTCGTAACAACCCAGTGTTTGGGTAGTTTTTGTGTCACTCAGATCCTGGGTCAGTCGTAACAACCCAGTGTTTGGGTAGTTTTTGTGTCACTCAGATCCTGGGTCAGTCGTAACAACCCAGTGTTTGGGTAGTTTTTGTGTTACTCAGATCCTGGATCAGACGTAACAACCCAGTGTTTGGGTAGTTTTTGTGTTACTCAGATCCTGGGTCAGTCGTAACAACCCAGTGTTTGGGTAGTTTTTGTGTTACTCAGATCCTGGGTCAGACGTAACAACCCAGTGTTTGGGTAGTTTTTGTGTTACTCAGATCCTGGGTCAGTCGTAACAACCCAGTGTTTGGGTAGTTTTTGTGTTACTCAGATCCTGGGTCAGACGTAACAACCCAGTGTTTGGGTAGTTTTTGTGTTACACAGATCCTGGGTCAGTCGTAACAACCCAGTGTTTGGGTAGTTTTTTGTGTTACACAGATCCTGGGTCAGACGTAACAACCCAGTGTTTGGGTAGTTTTTGTGTCACTCAGATCCTGGGTCAGTCGTAACAACCCAGTGTTTGGGTAGTTTTTGTGTCACTCAGATCCTGGGTCAGTCGTAACAACCCAGTGTTTGGGTAGTTTTTGTGTCACTCAGATCCTGGGTCAGTCGTAACAACCCAGTGTTTGGGTAGTTTTTGTGTCACTCAGATCCTGGGTCAGTCGTAACAACCCAGTGTTTGGGTAGTTTTTGTGTCACTCAGATCCTGGGTCAGTCGTAACAACCCAGTGTTTGGGTAGTTTTTGTGTTACTCAGATCCTGGGTCAGACGTAACAACCCAGTGTTTGGGTAGTTTTTGTGTCACTCAGATCCTGGGTCAGTCGTAACAACCCAGTGTTTGGGTAGTTTTTGTGTCACTCAGATCCTGGGTCAGACGTAACAACCCAGTGTTTGGGTAGTTTTTGTGTCACTCAGATCCTGGGTCAGTCGTAACAACCCAGTGTTTGGGTAGTTTTTGTGTTACTCAGATCCTGGGTCAGACGTAACAACCCAGTGTTTGGGTAGTTTTTGTGTCACTCAGATCCTGGGTCAGACGTAACAACCCAGTGTTTGGGTAGTTTTTGTGTCACTCAGATCCTGGGTCAGACGTAACAACCCAGTGTTTGGGTAGTTTTTGTGTTACTCAGATCCTGGGTCAGTCGTAACAACCCAGTGTTTGGGTAGTTTTTGTGTTACACAGATCCTGGGTCAGACGTAACAACCCAGTGTTTGGGTAGTTTTTGTGTCACTCAGATCCTGGGTCAGACGTAACAACCCAGTGTTTGGGTAGTTTTTGTGTCACTCAGATCCTGGGTCAGTCGTAACAACCCAGTGTTTGGGTAGTTTTTGTGTCACTCAGATCCTGGGTCAGACGTAACAACCCAGTGTTTGGGTAGTTTTTGTGTTACACTGATCATTAGATTAGATTACCTTGAAATTGGTGCACAGTGTCTGTAGTTTTCCAGAGGAATTTGGCTACTTTAAATCTTTTGCTCTGGGTTGTTTTTCATGTCTGTGGGTTGAAGCGACCCCAAATAACATGATATTTAGCAAATTACACGTGGATTGCAAATTACATCATTATTTATGGACAGGTTATGGAGTCAGTTGCAGCGTTTTTCGGCATTGAGTGAAACGCAGGCGAAGGTCTGAAGTCACCAGTTCTCCCGCCGAACACGAGTCATCTCCGGCACGAGATCCAGCGGCATTCCGGGGGAAACAGGACCACAGAGACTGGTCCATTACACTCGGATTACTTCTAAATGTTTAATTTTTCTTCTAATATTTGTTAAATGAGCTTAAATGTAGGCAATGTATTAAAAACAATATAAAATATGATCGAAAATAAAGGAATAATCATGCAAACCAGTGATTGTGTGGAAAAGTTTACAGGACTTAAGTTAATCCGTAAACATTAATTCATGTACAAAGTAAAAACAAGCTAGTATTATAGTATAAATGAACCCAGCATGTGTTCTGTTCTATATTTATATCTGTCGTTTTTAACTCAGTGTGCTGCTGATTTCATTCTGATTCAGGTTCTTCTGCTGCTGGTTTTAATGGGGTTTCTGATTCTGTGAGAGAAATGTCGCTCAACAGCTCTCTTAATCCCATTATGTGAAGTCAGAGGTGCGTCCAGTGGAGAGGAGGAGATGTTGAAGTAATGGAGAAAAAATGAACTAAAACTCAACAGTAAGAGGGAATCCAAACATGTGCGGTCTTGAATCTGTCAGCAGCTGAGATGTTTGTGTCTTTAGCATGTCACGAGTGTTTAAAGTCACTTGAGCCCCTAGTGAGATCAAATTGAAAAGTAATGTCTGTTGTCGAACAGGTTTTCACTCAAACACTCACTCAGCTGCAGTTGCAGGTTGTCCGATTTGGGGTCGAAAGGTCTGGAGAGCTCGATCCACATCTGGAAGGTCTGTCCTCTGCGGACGATCAGCTTGTCGCCGAAGTAAGCGTCCGTGCGATGCTCGCGTCGGTTCGGCCCGTCCTTGGACTTCAGGAGGTCGACGGAGCGCACCATCAGAAGAGTCTCTGAGGAGGAGAGAGGAAAGGGTTACACTTACGAACACAATGAAATCAAAGGAGGGAACTGAAATCTTCCTTCTCACCTGAAGCAGCAGCAGGTGTCGCAGCCGCCGCAGACGCAGACGCAGTTGTAGGCACAGCTGCAGCTGCGCTGCGACTTCTAGTATTGTTGGGGTCAGGTAAAGACATTTCTGCAAGTGGGCTGAAAAATAGAGAAAAATACCTTAAATATGTTAAATGCATTATCAAAAATTAAATAAATTCATGAATAATAAAATAAATGTTCGATAAAATATTAAATACAATATAAACACAATTTATATAAAATACAAATAAATACTCAATACGTAAAATACAATATAAATCCAATAAATTTGTAATAAATACAATTCAAATAAAATAAAATGGTAATAAATAAAACTTCAAATAAGTTAAATAAAATAACACCATGATTCTATAATTATTACATATATAATTCTGATCATTATTAAATAAATACAATTCGAATAAATATTTAAAATATATCCCAATAAATAAAATATAAATATATATTTAAAAAAATTCTAAATAATGAATTATTTAAAAACTTTCTGTTTAATTCCATTTTTACATTATTTTGATCACCAACAGTGAAAAATTTGGACGTACTTCATTGAATTTCTGTTTCTGTTAAAAACCTTTCCTACGTCTGCCTTTCTGTGCCGTCTACATGACATGTTCACGTTTGTGGATATGAATGTCTTGCACAATATGATATAATCACGATATGAAACTCTTGTTCTGGACTGGGCTACATAAATATATACACAACAGTTCTTTCTGGTTCTCCAATCTGATTGGCTGAGAGGTCTTTCCAGCCATGAAATATTCTTCCAGTATCGCACGGTAACCGTTTCACCGTTTGCATCGCTCCGCCTGTTATTTTGAAATGGAATGTTGTTTTAAGAGTATTTTAGTCGAGAATACAGCTGTTTAGACCCCAGATATGCCATTTATATGTAAACATAACACCTATTTGAAAATTTGTCAGACTGTCAGCGACCGTTCAGAGCTCGTGTACCCGCCGAGAACAGCTTCATCTTGGCCAGTCCTTCAGGAATTTGCCGCTGTCTCATATGCGTTTAAAAGATCTATAATTCGTTCTCACAGCGAGTGTCAAGGCGGACAAGCAAATTCACCTTATTTTTTATAGATGCTACTGTTATTTTGAAATGGAATGTTGTTTTAAGAGTATTTTAGTCGAGAATACAGCTGTTTAGACCCCAGATATGCCACTTATATGTAAACATAGCAATTCGAAAATTTGTTTAGACGCTTTCGGAGATGAGTTCCAGACCGTCAGCGACCGTTCAGAGCTCATGTACCCGCCGAGAACAGCTTCATCTCGGCCAGTCCTTCAGGAATTTGCCGCTGTCTCTTATGCGTTTAAATGATCGATAATTCGTTCTCACAGCGAGTGTCAAGGCGGACGAGCAAATCCACCATATTTTTTATAGATGCTACTGTTATTTTGAAATGGAATGTAGTTTTAAGAGTATTTTAGTCGAGAATACAGCTGTTTAGACCCCAGATATGCCACTTATATGTAAACATAACACCTTTTTGAAAACTTGTCAGACCGTCAGCGACCGTTCAGAGCTCGTGTACCCGCCGAGAACAGCTTCATCTTGGCCAGTCCTTCGGGAATTTGCCGCTGTCTCATATGCGTTTAAAAGATCTATAATTCGTTCTCACAGCGAGTGTCAAGGCGGACGAGCAAATCCACCTTATTTTTTATAGATGCTACTGTTATTTTGATATGGAATATTGTGTTAAGAGTTTTTTAGTCGAGAGTACAGCTGTTTAGACCACAGATATGCCATTTATATTTAAACATAACACCTTTTTGAAAACTTGTCAGACCGTCAGCGACCGTTCAGAGCTCGTGTACCCACCGAGAACAGCTTCATCTCGGCCAGTCCTTCAGGAATTTGCCGCTGTCTCTAATGCGTTTAAATGAGTTATAATTCGTTTGGGTAATCAAATGGGTAATCGTTGGTCTTATTAATCTATTACTTGTTCCAGAGCTATTAGATTTGGCTTGATGGCTGTATTAATTTTCATAACTTTATATTTACATTGAAATTAAATCCTGTACTAACTAGAGACGCCGCTTTTGTACGTTTGACTGAACCGTTTGCTTATGTCTATATCCCATCACTATAATAATTGCTATTGTTGTCAGTCGCAAAGACTTTTATATTAAACGGGACAGAAACAAGGAAGTTTCTTTACTGTACACAACTTCCTACGAGACGCAACTGACAAAAACATTGACTAGCGCCGTCATGGGAATGTTTTAAATGTTAAAACGACTAAAGATCTTTCCTCGGCGGACATTCAAACGGATTTTTGTGATTATGACCTGAGGAATATCAGCTAGATGCAGGTAATACACTCGCTCAAGTGTGATATTGCTCATTAAACATTATTTTTTTAAATACTGTTTAATTATGTATACAAATATCAACAGTGCATATGAACATTTTGAGTCTCCACACTTCATTATTATTGCAACAAATGCGAGATCGTCACTATAAAGAATCAGAACGTGCATCCAAACTAGTTAGAATGTTTATTTGCAATTGCTAAAACAGATCAATATTTCTGTTAGTTTTCCTCTGTCATGTTTCTCTATTCAATTCATTCAGGTATTATTAACACGTTCTCAGTGACTATTTTAATTGTGCAATTATATTAAATCATTACGCAGACTTTCACCTCCCACGTGAACACAGTCATATTTCCTCACTTACTCTCTCACACCTGAACCATTAACATCATCATCATCACTGACTCCAAACATGTGCAAAAACATGACTTACACTCTTAAATAATCAATACTGAGGTCTCAAATTCATGGATATTTAAATATAATGAAGATATGAATATTGAAGTTTATTGATATTTCTAGTTATCCTGATTATTTTAAAGTTTAAGTAAGTTCTATAAAGACTTTAAACAACTTTAATTTGTATATAATTTAATGCAATAATTACCCATTTAAGCATGAACTACGAACAGAGATCATAAAAGTGTTACCTGTGTCTGTGAAGCTCAGTCTGACTGACGTCTCGATGAATTCTGTGAATGTTTGGCGCTTATTTAAACGCGTGGCCACGCCCTCTTCTCCTCAGAGGCGGAGATTAACGCTCATCACACTTACTGTCAGAGGAAGATGAAATAAAGTGGATTTCATATTGAGCTGGAAATATTTTAAATATTTCGTGAATCACGAAGGATCAGCAGCTCAAAGACCAATAATTCATACAAAAGCCATTTCTGCAGCTTAAAAGCAATTAAAAGTCTGTTTAACATTTAATACTTTTAATAAAAGTGTCTGCTAAGTTAATTATTGAATTAAATAAGTGTTAAATAAAATATCTGATTAAAAAAACACTAAATAAATGAATGAAATACAACATAAATATAAATCCTATGAATCTGTAATAAATACAGTTCAAATAAAATAAAATAATAATAAATAAAACTTCAAATAAGTTAAATAAATACGAAATAACACTCTGATTCTATAATTATTATATATATATATAATTCTGATAATTGTTAAATAAATACAATTCGAATAAATGTCTAAAATATATTCCAACAAATAAAATATAAATATATATTTAATAAAATTCGATGAATGAATTATTTAAAAACTTTCTGTTTAATTCCATTTTTACATTATTTTGATCTCGAGTCGTCAAATAGTTACAGTGCAAACATTTCAGTGTAATAAAAAACTAAACAATAAATATGTGAATATATGAATAAATGAATTATTTATGTAAATTGCACATCGTTCTGTTTATTTCCATGTTTGCATTTTAATCTGGAGTCGTCGAACAGACGCTCACAGGGGAAAGTTTGACACAAATTGGTAAAAACTGTGGCACGTTCAAAGGCGTGTCCCATTTCACAAACACTTCTGCATTCTTCACTACAAACACTGAAAACCACAAGATTGATCTTCAGGTATGCGGACGATGTGCTCGATCAACAAACACTGCAGACCGTCTTTATTCTTTACATGCGAATGAAGGTTTTCTATCAGTATATTTAACCCTCTGAACCTTCACACCCAGACAGAAACACACACTCATGCACACTAATTAATATTAATTAGACACGTTCAAGCCCTCTTATGTTTTCCATACGGCGAGACAGAAGAAGAGGAGCCGGTCTGACGAGTGAGAGGGAGGAGCGAGGGATGAGATTAGAGGAAGAATCAGAAACGAGGCGTCGGTGCAGAAGCGATTGCTGTCATCCGTCTGGAATGACTGAGGGAGAGTCAAACACATAAGATGTGTAGGACTTTTAGATCAAAACGTATCAAGACTTTATCATTTAATAAATGGATAAAAAAAGCATCTGCTAGAGTAAATGTAAATGTTATTTTTATTAGACATATTAATTGTAAAAACACACAATAAATACAATTAATAAAAGTGTCTGATGAATACATTATTATACTCATAATTACAAGATACTCTAATAATACATAAAATTTAAATAAATAAATAAAATATAAAGAGCATGTAAAATTAATGAATAAACATTATTATTTCAATAAATGAATACAATATAAAATAATTAATAATATATATATATATATATTTATAATAAATATATATAGCTTTTTTCATTTATAAAGCACAATATACATTTAATAGAAGCGTTTGCTAAATAAATAGTTTATTATTATTATTAGTATCATAAATACATATATTTATAATACATTTTAAAAAATAATAAATAAAATATAAAAAATGATTTAATTTTAATTTACTAAAATAAATAAAAGCTGTCATGCTAAAAAAAATCAAGAAAGGTGCTTTATAAATAAATAAATGTAATTCAAGTTTATTATTTTTATTATTATACACTCAATAAACACACTTACAATACATTTAATAAATAAATATATTTATTTAAAAAATAGGTATATATTTAAAAATGTGTATTTGTTAATGATCGAAGCACAAGATGTCGAGCAAAAATATTATTTTCTTATTTAAAAATTAAATAAATAGTTTTTTCTTTTTTTTAAATCCCAATGAAACAATAAAAAGCTTTATAACACACAAACTCTAGTGAAAAGATTTGGGTCATAATCTGAAATATGAACATCATGTTTGTCACAGACAGTCTCAAACAAAACTAATCCTGTCTCTAATGATTAAAAAGAAAACCTGCCGTTTACTAAACCAGAAACGATTAATAGCCATGAATTCATTTGTTAAAGTGAAGGTAATTACACGACAGGAGTGAGTCAAGTACGGAAATGGATCATTCTTAAATCAAACTTCCTTGTATCAGCACTTACACACACCTGTGTGAACACCTGAGCCTCGAAACTCAAGTCAGAAACAAACCAATTAAATTAGTCTGATTTTACTCACTGAACCGACACATTCAAACCTGCCTGATCTGCAAAAATCAATTTATAATACACACCAATGACATCATAATAACGGGGTCATGTGACGCCACAGCAACGATCAAGAGCTCTTCTGGAAGAAAAGATTCTAAATGGAACCTTAATTAAATCATTTTAATTCAATTGTATGAATTAGAAAAAATGAAATAGCCTGTTAAACATTAAGGTATTATGCATTGATTTAAGATATTTCTCATTCTTTGGTTTTAGAGTTGTATACAGTAATCATTTTTTCCTTTTTTTTTTTTTTTGGGAGCCGGTTTCCAACACAGAAAAAGAAGAAAAAAAAAAAATATGATTGTGGTAACTGCACATTTTTAATCACACAACTCTGACTTTGAGTGTATTTCTCAAAATGTAGTGACGTGTTTTTGTGATCGGACAGACCCTTTCGTCAATGAAATGATCATATAAACTTATATAAACTTGGTCGTTTAACATATATAAACTCATGATTGCGAGATGGTAACCCGGAATTGCAAGAAGAAAAAAAAATTCTGAGGGAAAAAAACATCAGAATTGCGAAATAAACTGCGTGATAAAAATCAATGGACTTGTGATGGAAAAGGGCGTCGCTTCACCTGCTGCTACTGTATGTGCAATAAAAGAAAATAAACCTGATAACACTGTAGATTGAGAAATGATAGAGTTCAGATATTACATTACACAATATAGTACATTCTGAAGAAGAGTGAAATCTCTTATTTCATCAGAGTGTGACAGACAACGCCTGTTATTTCCTCCATCATCATAATCCCAGAATCAGATTGACATCAATGACATCAAAGTGTGTCGTCAGGAGACAGATGGACAGATGGACGGATGAACGGATGAACGGACAGTTGGATAGACAGACGGACGGATAGACAGAATCACAGATGAATAGACAGATGGACGGACAGATGGACATAGATAGACATAAAAAATAGATGGACAGACGGAAAGATGAACGGAGAGATGGATAGACAGACGGACGGATAGACAGATAAATATATAGATATATAGATAGCCAGACAGATAGATGGATAGACAGATGGACGGATGGATGGATGAACGGACAGATGGATAGACAGACAGACGGATAGACAGATAAATATAGAGATATATAGATAGCCAGACAGATAGATGGATAGACAGATTGACGGATGGATGGATATAAATAGATAGACAGACGGATAGGCAGAACGGACAGATGGATAGACAGACAGACAGACGGATAGACAGATAAATATATAGATATATAGATAGCCAGACAGATAGATGGACGGATAGACAGATGGACATACAGACGGATGGATGGATGAACGGACAGATGGATAGACAGACAGACGGATAGACAGATAAATATAGAGATATATAGATAGCCAGACAGATAGATGGATAGACAGATGGACGGATGGATGGATAGACAGAGAGATAAATAGATAGACAGACGGATAGGCAGAATGACAGTTGGATAGACAGACAGATTGTGGATAGACAGACGGAGAGACAGATAAATATATAGATATATAGATAGCCAGACAGATAGATGGATAGACAGACAACAGACAGACGGACGGATAGATAGACAGATGGACATACAGACGGATGATGGATGGATAGATAGACAGATGTGTGGATAGACAGACGGATGGAGGGACAGATAGACAGACAGACAGATGGACGGATGGACAGACGGATGGACAGATGGACAGACAGATGGACGGATGGACAGACGGATGGACAGATGGACAGACAGATGGAGGGACAGATAGACAGATGGACATACGGACGGATGGATGGATAGATAGACAGATGGGTGGATAGACAGACGGATGGAGGGACAGATAGACAGACACAGATGGATAGATAGACAGACAGATGGACGGATGGACACACAGATGGAGGGACAGATAGACAGATGGACATACGGACGGATGGATGGATAGATAGACAGATGGGTGGATAGACAGACAGAGAGACAGATAAATATATCGATATATAGATAGCCAGACAGATAGATGACAGACAGACGGACGGATAGATAGACAGATGGACATACGGATGGATGGATGGATGGATGGATGGATAGATAGACAGACGGGTGGATAGACAGACGGATGGAGGGACATATAGACAGACAGACAGATGGATAGATAGACAGACGGATGGACAGACGTATGGAGGGACAGATAGACAGATGGACATACGGACGGATGAATGGATAGATAGACAGATGGGTGGATAGACAGACGGATGGAGGGACAGATAGACAGATGGATAGATAGACAGACAGATGGACGGATGGACAGACGGATGGACAGATGGACAGACAGATGGAGGGACAGATAGACAGATGGACATACGGACGGATGGATGGATAGATAGACAGACGGGTGGATAGAGAGACGGAGAGACAGATAAATATATCGATATATAGATAGCCAGACAGATAGATGGATAAACAGACAGACAGACAGACGGACGGATAGATAGACAGATGGACATACGGATGGATGGATGGATGGATAGATAGACAGACGGGTGGATAGACAGACGGATGGAGGGACATATAGACAGACAGACAGATGGATAGATAGACAGACGGATGGACAGATGGATAGACGTATGGAGGGACAGATAGACAGATAGACAGACCGATAGATAGACAGACAGATGGACAGACGGATGGATGGATGGACGGACAGCCAGACGGACAGATAGATGGATGGCTATACAGACATACAGACAAACTCTTAGATGGATAGACGGATGGATAGACAGGTTTGATGGATAGACAGACAGACAGACAGATGGACGGATAGATAGACAGATGGACATACGGATGGATGAATGGACAGATAGACAGACAGACGGGTGGATAGACAGACGGATGGATAGATGGATATAGACAGACAGACAGAGGGATAGATAGATAGACGGACGGATGGTTGGATAGACAGAAGGATAGATGGATTGATAGACAGACACACAGATGGATAGACAGACAGATGGATGAATAGATAGACAGATGGACGGATGGATAGATAGACAGACATACAGACACGGATAGACAGACAAATGGACGGATAGATAAACGATTGGACTAGTGACGGAAAAGGGCGTCGCTTCACCTGCTGCTACTGTATGTGCAATAAAAGAAAACAAACCTGATAACACTGTAGATTGAGAAATGATAGAGTTCAGATATTACATTACACAATATAGTACATTCTGAAGAAGAGTGAAATCTCTTATTTCATCAGAGTGTGACAGACAACGCCTGTTATTGCCTCCATCATCATAATCCCAGAATCAGATTGACATCAATGACATCAAAGTGTGTCGTCAGGAGACAGATGGACAGATGGACGGATGAACGGACAGATGGATAGACAGACGGACGGATACACAGATGGATAGACAGAATGACAGATGAATAGACAGATGGACGGACAGATGGACATAGATAGACAGAAAAAATAGATGGACAGATGGAAAGATGAATGGAGAGATGGATAGACAGATAGACGGATGAATAGATGGATAGATAGAAAGACAGACAGATGGATAGACAGATGGACGGATGGATATAGACATACAGACAGATGGATAGATAGACAGAGAGATGGATGGATAGATAGACAGACAGAGGGATAGATAGATGGACGGACAGACAGATGGATGGTTGGATAGATAGACATAAGGATAGATGGACTGATAGACAGACACACAGATGGATAGACAGACAGATGGATGGATGGATAGATAGACAGACGGAAAGATGGATGGATAGATGAATATAGACAGACAGACAGAGGGATAGACAGATGGACAGATGGATGGATGAACGGACAGATGGATAGACAGACGGACGGATAGACAAATAAATATATAGATAAATAGATAGCCAGACAGATAGATGGATAGACAGATGGACGGATGGATGGATAGACAGAGAGATAAATAGATAGACAGACGGATAAGCAGAATAACAGATGGATAGACAGACAGACATACAGACAGACGGAGAGACAGATAAATATATAGATAGCCAGACAGATAGATGGATAGACAGACAGACAGATGGACGGATAGACAGATGGACATACGGACGGATGGATAGATGGATAGATAGACAGACGGGTGGATAGACAGACAGACAGATGCATAGACAGAAAAATATATAGATATATAGATAGCCAGACAGATGGATAGATAGAGAGACAGACAGACAGAGAGACAGATAAATATATATATAGATAGACAGAAAGACAGATGGACGGATAGATAGACAGATGGACATACGGATGGATGGATGGATAGATAGACAGATGGGTGGATAGACAGACGGATGGAGGGACATATAGACAGACAGACAGATGGATAGCTAGACAGACGGATGGACAGATGGATGGAGGGACAGATAGACAGACAGACAGACCGATAGATAGATAGACAGACAGATGGACAGACGGATGGATGGATGGACAGCCAGACAGAAAGACGGACAGATAGATGGATGGCTATACAGACATACAGACAAACTCTTAGATGGATAGACGGATGGATAGACAGGTTTGATGGATAGACAGACAGACAGATGGACGGATTGATAGACAGATGGACATACGGACGGATGAATGGACAGATAGACAGACAGACGGGTGGATAGACAGACAGATGGATAGATGGATATAGACAGACAGACAGAGGGATAGATAGATAGACGGACGGACGGACAGACACACAGATGGATAGACAGACAGAGGGATGGATAGATAGACAGATGGATAGATGAATAGATAGACAGACACACAGATGGACGGATGGATAGATAGACAGACATACAGACACGGATAGACAGACAAATGGACGGATAGATAAACGATTGGACTTGTGATGGAAAAGGGCGTCGCTTCACCTGCTGCTACTGTATGTGCAATAAAAGAAAATAAACCTGATAACACTGTAGATTGAGAAATGATAGAGTTCAGATATTACATTACACAATATAGTACATTCTGAAGAAGAGTGAAATCTCTTTTTTCATCAGAGTGTGACAGACAACGCCTGTTATTTCCCGCATCATCATAATCCCAGAATCAGATTGACATCAATGACATCAAAGTGTGTCGTCAGGAGACTAATAGACAGACGGACGGATAGACAGATGGATAGACAGAATGACAGATGAATAGACAGATGGACGGACAGATGGACATAGATAGACAGAAAAAATAGATGGACAGACGGAAAGATGAACAGAGAGATGGATAGACAGACGGACGGAAAGACAGATAAATATAGAGATATATAGATAGCCAGACAGATAGATGGATAGACAGATGGACGGATGGATGGATGAACGGACAGATGGATAGACAGACAGACGGATAGACAGATAAATATAGAGATATATAGATAGCCAGACAGATAGATGGATAGACAGATGGACGGATGGATGGATAGACAGAGAGATAAATAGATAGACAGACGGATAGGCAGAATGACAGTTGGATAGACAGACAGACAGACAGACGGAGAGACAGATAAATATATAGATATATAGATAGCCAGACAGATAGATGGACGGATAGATAGACAGATGGACATACAGACGGATGAATGGATAGATAGACAGATGTGTGGATAGACAGACGGATGGAGGGACAGATAGACAGACAGACAGATGGACGGATGGACAGACGGATGGACAGATGGACAGACAGATGGAGGGACAGATAGACAGATGGACATACGGACGGATGGATGGATAGATAGACAGATGGGTGGATAGACAGACGGATGGAGGGACAGATAGACAGACACAGATGGATAGACAGATAGATGGACGGATAGACAGATGGACATACGGAAGGATGAATGGATAGATAGACAGATGGGTGGATACACAGACGGATGGAGGGACAGATAGACAGACAGACAGATGGATAGATAGACAGACAGATGGACGGATGGACAGACGGATGGACAGATGGACAGACAGATGGAGGGACAGATAGACAGATGGACATACGGAAGGATGAATGGATAGATAGACAGATGG
Source organism: Opsariichthys bidens (assembly GCA_037194245.1). Taxonomy (NCBI): domain Eukaryota; kingdom Metazoa; phylum Chordata; class Actinopteri; order Cypriniformes; family Xenocyprididae; genus Opsariichthys; species Opsariichthys bidens. Next base: position 27,874,930 of record CM074285.1, on the reverse strand, counting down.
GTGGATAGACAGACGGATGGAGGGACAGATAGACAGACAGACAGATGGATAGATAGACAGACAGATGGACGGATAGACAGACAGATGGACGGATGGACAGACGGATGGACAGATGGACACACAGATGGAGGGACAGATAGACAGATGGACATACGGACGGATGAATGGATAGATAGACAGACGGGTGGATAGACAGACGGAGAGACAGATAAATATATCGATATATAGATAGCCAGACAGATGGACAGACGTATGGAGGGACAGATAGACAGACCGATAGATAGACAGACAGATGGACAGACGGATGGATGAATGGATAGATAGACAGACGGGTGGATAGACAGACGGATGGAGGGACATATAGACAGACAGACAGATGGACAGACGTATGGAGGGACAGATAGACAGACCGATAGATAGACAGACAGATGGACAGACGGATGGATGGACGGACAGCCAGACAGAAAGACGGACAGATAGATGGATGGCTATACAAGTCAAGTCAAGTCATCTTTATTTATATAGCGCTTTTTACAATGCAGATTGTGGCAAAGCAGCTTTACATTAATAAGAAAATGGGGTCATTGTGCAGCTTATTCTATATATTATTGATTCATTCCGTTGCAAATATCAATAGTTATTAGTCTAGTTAATTTAGGTATATCAGCACTGCAGAAAACAGCGACGTAATCGTCCGGCTCAGCTCAGTTTGTATACAACGACGCCAATGCAGGCATATCAAAAACACTGCTGAATATCAAGCAAGTGTCCCCAACTTAAGCAAGCCAAAGGCAACAGTGGCAAGGAACCAAAACTCCAACAAATGGAGAAAAAAACCTCGGGAGAAACCAGGCTTAGTCGGGGGGCCAGTTCTCCTCTGGCCAACAGTGAACACTTGTCCGATACTCAGGCAGAGTTACAGGTCATTAAACCGATTTGGAATCGCAACAGTCAAAATATTTAATCTAGTTCCATCTAGTTTAAGATCTTTTTGATCACGCCGGTATGGGACGGTTTGTTGGGATATGTGCCACTGGCTGATGAGTCGGTAAGGTCTTAACAAAGGATGAGCTCGTTCACACAGTCTCCGCCGACACCACAGGCCACATTGCTGCCGCACACAGGCACAGGTTCCCCGTCCGACCCGGACACGGCCCAGATCCAGCCAATCACGTTAATTGGTAAACCTCGGGATAAGCAGAGAGACAAAAAATTAGCGTAGACGCCATTCTTCTTCTGATGTAATAAGTACATCTGGTGTTATAGGAAGTGTTCCCGGTTCCGGCTGACCTGATCTATGCAGCCTAACAATCCTTTAACGGATATGAAGACAAAAGTTTATAGTGCGTCATGTGTATGCCAGGTTAAATAGATGCGTTTTTAGTCTAGATTTAAACTGACAGAGTGTGTCTGCTTCTCGAACAATGCTAGGAAGATTGTTCCAGAGTTTAGGTGCCAAATAGGAAAAGGATCTACCGCCTGCGGTTGATTTTGATATTCTAGGTATTAACAACTGGCCAGAATTCTGAGATCGTAATAGACGCGGAGGACTATAATGCATTAAGAGCTCACTCAGATACTGGGGAGCGAAGCCATTTAGTGCTTTGTAAGTAATTAGCAAGATTTTAAAATCTATACGATGTTTAATAGGGAGCCAGTGCAGTTGACATACAGACATACAGACAAACTCTTAGATGGATAGACGGATGGATAGACAGGTTTGATGGATAGACAGACAGACAGATGGACGGATAGATAGACAGATGGACGTACGGATGGATGAATGGACAGATAGACAGACAGACGGGTGGATAGACAGACGGATGGATAGATGGATATAGACAGACAGACAGAGGGATAGATAGATAGACAGAAGGACAGATGGATTCATAGACAGACACACAGATGGATAGACAGACAGATGGATGGATAGATAGACAGACAGATAGACAAATAAATATATAGATATATAGATAGCCAGACAGATAGATGGATAGACAGATGGACGGATGGATGGATAGACAGAGAGATAAATAGATAGACAGACGGATAAGCAGAATAACAGATGGATAGACAGACAGACATACAGACAGATGGAGAGACAGATAAATATATAGATAGCCAGACAGATAGATGGATAGCCAGACAGACAGATGGACGGATAGACAGATGGACATACGGACGGATGGATAGATGGATAGATAGACAGACGGGTGGATAGACAGACAGACAGATGCATAGACAGAAAAATATATAGATATATAGATAGCCAGACAGATGGATAGATAGAGAGACAGACAGACAGAGAGACAGATAAATATATATATAGATAGACAGAAAGACAGATGGACGGATAGATAGACAGATGGACATACGGATGGATGGATGGATAGATAGACAGATGGGTGGATAGACAGACGGATGGAGGGACATATAGACAGACAGACAGATGGACAGATGGATGGATGGACGGACAGCCAGACAGAAAGACGGACAGATAGATGGATGGCTATACAGACATACAGACAAACTCTTAGATGGATAGACGGATGGATAGACAGGTTTGATGGATAGACAGACAGACAGATGGATGGATTGATAGACAGATGGACATACGGACGGATGAATGGACAGATAGACAGACAGACGGGTGGATAGACAGACGGATGGATAGATGGATATAGACAGACAGACAGACAGAGGGATAGATAGATAGACGGACGGACGGACAGACAGACAGATGGATGGTTGGATAGACAGAAGGATAGATGGATTGATAGACAGAGACACAGATGGATAGATAGACAGACACACAGATGGACGGATGGATAGATAGACAGACATACAGACACGGATAGACAGACAAATGGACGGATAGATAAACGATTGGACTTGTGATGGAAAAGGGCGTCGCTTCACCTGCTGCTACTGTATGTGCAATAAAAGAAAATAAACCTGATAACACTGTAGATTGAGAAATGATAGAGTTCAGATATTACATTACACAATATAGCACATTCTGAAGAAGAGTGAAATCTCTTATTTCATCAGAGTGTGACAGACAACGCCTGTTATTTCCTCCATCATCATAATCCCAGAATCAGATTGACATCAATGACATCAAAGTGTGTCGTCAGGAGACAGATGGACAGATGGACAGATGAACGGATGAACGGACAGTTGGATAGACAGACGGACGGATAGACAGATGGATAGACAGATGGATAGACGGACGGATAGACAGATGGATAGACAGAATGACAGATGAATAGACAGATGGACGGACAGATGGACATAGATAGACAGAAAAAATAGATGGACAGACGGAAAGATGAATGGAGAGATGGATAGACAGATAGATGGATGAATAGATGGATAGATAGAAAGACAGACAGATGGATAGACAGATGGACGGATGGATATAGACATACAGACAGATGGATAGATAGACAGAGAGATGGATGGATAGATAGACGGACAGACGGATGGATAGATGGATATAGACTGACAGACAGAGGGATAGATAGATGGACGGACGGACAGATGGATGGTTGGATAGATAGACACAAGGATAGATGGATTGATAGACAGACACACAGATGGATAGACAGACAGAGGGATAGACAGATGGACAGATGGACAGATGGACGGACAGATGGATAGACAGACAGACGGATAGACAGATGGATAGACAGAATGACAGATGAATAGACAGATGGACATAGATAGACAGAAAAAATAGATGGACAGACGGAAAGATGAATGGAGAGATGGATAGACAGATAGATGGATGAATAGATGGATAGATAGAAAGACAGACAGATGGATAGACAGATGGATGGATGGATATAGACATACAGACAGATGGATAGATAGACAGAGAGATGGATGGATAGATAGACGGACAGACAGATGGATAGATGGATATAGACTGACAGACAGAGGGATAGATAGATGGACGGACGGACAGATGGATGGTTGGATAGATAGACACAAGGATAGATGGATTGATAGACAGACACACAGATGGATAGACAGACACACAGATGGATGTATAGATAGACAGACAGACAAATGGACAGATGGATAGACAGACATACAGATGGATGTATAGATAGACAGACAGACAAATGGACAGATGGATAGACAGACATACAGACACGGATAGACAGACAAATGGATGGATAGATAAACGATTGGACATATAGAGAGGCGGATGGATAGATAGACAGATGGATAGACAAATAGATAGACAGACATACAGATGGATGAATGGATAGATAGACAGACATACAGATATGGATAGACAAACAGATGGATGGATAGATAAACAGATATGCAGACAGATAGATGGATAGATAATCAGACAGTTAGATGGACGGATGGATAGATAGACAGACATACAGACACAGATAGAGAGATGGATGGATAGATAAACGAATGAACATAGAGAGAGACCGATGGATAGATAGACAGATGGATAGACAAATAGATAGACAGACATACAGATGGATGGATGGATAGATAGACAGACAGACAGACATACAGATATGGATAGACAGACAGATGGATGGATAGATAAACAGATATACAGACAGATAGGTGAATAGATAATCAGACAGTTAGATGGATGGATGGATAGATAGACAGACATACAGACACGGATAGACAGACAAATGGACGGATAGATAAACGAATGGACAGATAGAGATACGGATGGATAGATAGATAGACATAGACAGACGGATAGACAGATGGATGGATGGATAGATAGACAGACATACAGACACGGATAGACAGATGGACGGATAGATAAACGAATGGACAGATAGAGACGGATGGATAGATAGACAGATAGACGAATAGATAGACAGACAGACAGATGGACGAAGGATAGATAGATAGATGGACAGATAATCAGACACGGATAGACAGACAGATGGATAGATAGATAAACTAATGGATAGACAGACAGATAGACATATAGATAGATAGACAGATAGATAGATAGATAGATAGATAGATAGATAGATAGATAGATAGAGAGACAGACAGATAGATAGATAGATAGATAGATAGATAGATAGATAGATAGATAGATAGATAGATAGATAGATAGAGAGACAGACAGATAGATAGATAGATAGATAGATAGATAGATAGATAGATAGATAGATAGATAGACAGATAGATAGATAGATAGATAGATAGATAGATAGATAGATAGATAGATAGATAGATAGATAGATAGATAGACAGACAGATAGATAGATAGATAGATAGATAGATAGATAGATAGATAGATAGATAGATAGATAGATAGATAGATAGACAGACAGATGGACGGATGGATAGACAGACAGATAGACATATAGATAGATAAATGGACTGCATCAGTTCAGCATTAAGAGCTCCTGATGAAGGCTGTGATTTCTGCTCTAGAACTGAAGCTCAGAGCTGCTCCTCTGCGGGACGAAACATCTTTGAGTCCGACAGGAAGAACTTGCTCTCCTCGTTTGAGAAGACCAATGAAGCTGAAGGTTTCTGAGGAGAATCTGTGGCAGAATCGCGTTCGAGGAGGACACTCGTGACTGCGGATCAGCTTCCTGTCCACCAGAGGGCAGTGTTCACCTGACATTCACAGCGTCAAGCCTCTGAGACGCTGATACAGGGAGCAAAATAAAAGTGAAAAGAGGCTCCAGGTGTTAAACTGCTGCTATGTGCAAAAACAGACAGACAACTGCATGATGGGATATTTCATCTCAGAACGCAGTGCACTCCTCTTGAAAGTGCACACTGCAGTAAACATCATGCATCAGATTTCATTGAGGCTTCAGACTTGTAGTTCACAACGTGGCTGTTTGACCCACTGCATTAACAGGACGTCTCGGATCTGCTCATGTCCACACCATCAGACGGACATTCACATGAGGAGCAGGAGCTGCAGGAGTTTGATTGCTGCTTATCAGTTGCAAGAGGAGATACATTCTAGAACGCTTCTGATTGGACAGAATTCTGTAGGCGTGGCATTGATAATGATGACACATGACGATGATGTCATAGGCATTTTTAGTTGATTGTGGTTTTTCAGTGAATATAGAAAGAGAAAAATATATATTTTTATCTTCATCTCATGAGTGGACAATTTAAAATAATAATAATATTAAATTCTTCATGTGTAAAACAATTTTATGAGGAAAAAATACTTGTATTGTACAGACATGAGAAGAAAAAAATATGGATGTGAGATGATAATCTATATCTTAAAACAGGTGGAAAATACCCAATAAATATCAAATATCTGTGAATAAATAAATATTATGTAAATATTTTTTTTTTTAAAATAATGCCAATACTGATCAATAATAAATATAGACAAATACATAAAAATATTGTCTGGAATATAAAATGTCTGCCAATAATGATTGATAGATTGATAAATAAATAAAATAATGCCCAAAACATGAAATATTTAAGTATAAATAAATATTGTCTGAAATATGAAATATCTGCCAAAATATTCTCGGCCAAAAATAATCTGCCAGTATTGCAAATTAAATAAATAAATATTGTTCAAAATAGTAATTAACAGCCAACAACAATAAAAATAAATATAAATAAATAAATATTGACTGAAATATGAAATATCTGCCAAAACTATTAATAAAAAAAGAGAAATATCTGCTAATATTGATTAGAATTAAATAAATATTGCCCAAAATATCAAATATCTACTATCACAAATTTAAAAATAAATATTGAAATATACAGAATAAATAAAAAAAATAAGTATGCCTGAAATATGAAATATCTGTCAATACTGATAATAAATAAATATAACCCAAAATATGAAATGATCTGCCAATACTGATTCAAATTTAATTTAAATAAAATAAATAAATATTGACTGAAATATGAAATATCTGCCAAAACTATTAATAAAAAAAGAGAAATATCTGCTAATATTGATTAGAATTAAATAAATATTGCCCAAAATATCAAATATCTACTATCACAAATTTAAAAATAAATATAAATATTGAAATATACAGAATAAATAAAAAAATAAGTATGCCTGAAATATGAAATATCTGTCAATACTGATAATAAATAAATATAACCCAAAATATGAAATTATCTGCCAATACTGATTCAAATTTAATTTAAATAAAATAAATAAATATTGACTGATAAATCAAATACACGCCAATATAAATACATTGATAAATACAGTGTCTGAAAAATAAATCTGACGTCAGTAGAAAAACACGCTCGACACCAGAACAAACACACAGAAGAAGCGCTTATAAACAACAAATTTATTCCATTTTCAACAATAAACACAGTTGATTTCACTCTGACAACAACACACAGCGTCTCCAGAGCGAGACGGACACGGTAAACATGAACGAGAGCTTGACGTGCGAATGAGCGACGTCTGCACACCTGTGGACACGTCACACGAGAACGAGCTGCAGCTTCTACTCAAGTGTAACTCCTAATCTCAATAAACACCACGAATACAGTTAACACAGTGGAGTATCGGTGAGGTCGTTCAGGTTCGTGAAATGAAACGAAACTCAAACACACATGCAGAAATTCAACATAAAATTTAGTGTTTGTATTCACATACTTGTGTAACGTAGGCCAGCTAGAGGCTGCAGCCTCTTTGTTAGAGTGTCTGTGTCCCACGCCAGAGACCCGGGTTCGAAACCCACGGGAGAGTAGGGGTTACACTTGTGCAGAGCATCTTAACTTCAAGAAAGCACTCTTTGGTTTTGTGAAAGAATCCCTTTTTTTCCAAATCATTTACGTCACGTAACACTTTTCCAAACACTGATTTATTCTGTAAAGCTCCAAACGATGAGATGGCGTGTGTGGGATGGGTGTTCTTCACAGCAGATGTACAGTAGGATGTGTCGTCAACGGATCTTCTGAGCTCACAAACCAAGCACATGAGTGGGAAAGGCGGCCAACACGGAAACATCGTGAAGTGTGTGTGTTTGCTACATCTTAAGGTGGTCAGGCTCTCAGTGTGTGTGTGTGTGTGTGTGTGTGTGTGGTTTGGGACGGTCGTCTTTGAGGGGTTTATGTGAGTCCGATCTCCTCTAGGACACTGCGGGGAGTCTCTGCTTCCTGTGGGAGGAAGATCAACACTTTCCCTGATCACACGCTCACAGATAAATCCATCAGATTCACTCGACGACACAACAGGCAACGCATGCAAACCCTGAAACTCTGCTATAAACACCAAAGGTGCTCCAACAAACTTTAACAATCCACATGTCGGCTCGGTTTTTATAATATTTAGAAACAAACAGTGAATAATTCAAATGTTGCCTTAGAAAAACTAATATTTATGAAAACACTGTTATTTCAATAATATTTTTGAATATTGTAAAAGCTGAAATTTTTGTGTTTTGGTTGTTTAATAGCAATTCTTAGTGTTTGTTTGGAAAACATTTGGCTTTTATGACAAAAACAAAGCTTTAATTATTTTGTGTTTATTTTGGTAAATATTTCTTTTTAATAAAAACAGTCAACATTTGAAATTGTTAGTGTTTGGTAAATATTTGATCCTTATAACAAAAAAACAAAATGTAAATATAGCTGCAAGCCACGATTAAGGGCCCAATCACAAAGAAGCAAGCAAATAAAATCATCACCATTTTATTTCATATACTTTATTGTAGTTAGTAGTATTTTTTTCAGTTATGGCGCCACCAACAGGCACAGTGTGTGTCCTCAGAGTGTGCCCATAAATAAACGTGTCAAATTTGGTGAAAATATCTCATTTCGTTTAGTTATAAACATCTGTACATAAAAAACGACCCATTGCATTTTCTCGCCACTTACTATCAAAATTTTGACATTTGAGATTCAAAGTTTAGCCAATGACCCATGTTTCCAAATTTCCTACGGTGCGGTCACCTTAATTGGACTAACCGTTCCAAAGATATTCATGAACGTTGTTTTAATGCTAAATCCCAACGTTGCACAAACCATAAGGCGAAACCTAGCATGTAATGTAATGCAAGTATTCCGGAGTCCAAGGAGATGAAAATAAGTCAACCACATAAGTTATGAGTATATAAATATTTGATTTCACCACTAGGTGGCGCTGTCTCGAAACTTCACAGGCTATTTCAGGGCATCGTGCCGATGAAGCCTACCAAGTTTCATAATGATACGCCAATGCGTTAAAAAAAAATACAGCATTTTGCAACAAAATGGCGGACATGGTAAAACTGGATATCATACCAGTAGGTGGCGCAGCATGTAGCCTTAGGTCGTGCTCATGCGAAGCATTTTACAAAAAGCTTTTGATAATTTTTTACCATTATAATCTGAAGATGATCGATTTGATTTTCATGACAATTGAGCAACTGTCTAAAAGGAGTTCGAAAACGTTTTTTGGTGGGAAAAAGTCTAATAACGGAAAATGACGTCAGGGCGCATTCGAATAGTATTAAGCCAAGAGGAAACAAACACTAAATAATTCAAACTTTGGCTTTGTTCTGAACTACGATGAGCAACTTTCTGGGTTGATTTTAAAATCTTAGATTTTAACTTTTTAGCTTTTTTAAATTTCCTCAATATTCCCAATATACAGTATGTCTAAATGTATTGTACAACTATAAATAATTCACTCGAAAACAACCGTTTTATTTCCATGAACACAGCCAACAGAGTTTATTTAACAGAAAAGGTAGAACACCACAGATATCACATACACAAACTGTCGACAGACAATGAATTTTATGATTGATTTGTGTATTTGTGTGCTGGTCGAGAGGCGACATCCGAGAACAAATTTCGCCCATGCAAACATCGTGATGTAAATGTCTTGTATTATAAATGTCAACAGAGTCGGGGGTAACGCATTACAAGTATCTCGAGCAACGTAATCAGATTACTTTGTCAAGTAACTAGTAAAGTAATGCATTACTTTTAAATTTACAACAAAACAAACAAGTGTGAGAAAAATGAAAAATGCAAAAAACGCTACTTTCCATAAAAAGTAACTGAGTAATGCAATTAGTTACTTTTTTAGGGAGTACCGCAATATTGTAACGCATTACTTTTAAAAGTAACTTTCCCCTGAAAATGAATCTCAGTCTTCATATAATGTGAAAACAGCGTCCCAAATATATATATATTTGCAATTATTTTAAAGATTTTGCGCTGGCGTGTTGTTCGGTGCCACCCCTCTGGGCTCAGAAGGTTTATTTTATATGTATGAAGCACATGGTGATGAGCCGAGCTAAATTTATCCTCCGGGATCTGAAAATAATCAGCATGTGGGCTGCCATGTAGAATGACTCACTGATGACACAAATACATTTACAAGACACTGAGGCAAACCAGACACACGCACAAGAACAAGCTCAACTTACTTTGGCATCCTGAACATCAGTAGGCCAAAAAAAAGAGTGGGAAATCAAGATTTAAAAATTGCATTCATGAATTCAGCTTGTTGTTTGCCATCTTAAAAGTTTCCAAAAACGTTTTTGAAGTTTTATGTTACACCAAAACATTTTTAAGTACTAAAGGGAAGCTGGTAAAACATCAAAGAGAAGATTAGTACATTAACGTTAAACACAACCGGACGCTTCAGAGGTGGAGCAAATTTATGAAAGATTACAGTTGTCTTTGAAATATTGCTACTTTTTAAATCAGGTAGAAATACACTTTTCAAAGTTGTAAATAAAGATTCCTGGAGTACATTTTGCAAGAAATACTCACATGCAATTCAATGTTGCGCTTACCGTTTCTCTGTGATTGTTTGTGAAATTTACAAGCAATTTCTGGGTGAAGCGTGTAAAAAATTATTTTCATGATTCATCGCAACACTTTTTTCTGTTGTCAAATCAACTTCAGTAACTCATGTGGTTTACAATATTTTGAGTTTCTGTTGCTTAAAAAAATCGTCTTTGTTGTATCAACTCAACATTTTTAATTTCAATTAACTCAATGAACTTTAAGTCAATTTTTTCTGTACACTAAAAATGTCCACCTATTTTAACTTAAAAACTTCAGCTCAGCTGCTGCCTTGTATTTAAAGTGTAATAAAATTAGCTGTGCAAGTCATTTCAGCCTAAATTATATTAAACTGACTTAAAATCAAGTTGAATCTTATAAAACTCATATAACAGTAATACTTATTGATCTAGAGAGTTCAGAGAATTGTACTCCGATCGGGCAAAAAACCTGTGACTAGTTTGCAAAAGTAGGTTTTTCACATATTCGTGAATATTTAATGAACGATTTGATTGACAGCAGTGGTTCTTGAAGCAAAGTTGTTCAGCATGAGGAGATCTATCAAATGATATGCATAATGTGTGGAACATTACAGATGTGAAAAACTTGCGCCAACTAGTGGCCGATTTCTTTCCAAATTCTTACAAACCTCTAGGAACATGAGTTGAACATGCTCACCAAGTTTCGTTCCAATCGGCCTCCTGTCTAAAATGTGCTCAAAATTCATTCGCCAATGGCGGCCATGTTTTTTGGGATACACCGATGTCCTTATAGACTATCGTGGCGCCTTGGACCAAGACACGGCATACCAATTTTCAAGTCAATCGGACTAACGGTCAGGTGGTTACAGCTGTTTTCATGGGTTTTTTCCCTGTTATAGCGCCACCTAGTGTCCAATCGACGTAATTTTTTAGTCGTGGCCAAAGATTGAGCCCATACACGTGTGCACCAAATTTGGAGAAAATATCTCATTCCGTTCAGGAGTTAACGCCATTTTAGTAAAAGTGGCAACAATTGCAGGTTTACACATATTTGCAGAAAGCACTTTTGTTCTCAAGGTAAGCTGCACTGATCAATCGGATTGATTAAATGTGATTTTGGCTCAGTACTCTGGTCTTAAACGTCGGGTAAAGACTGAAGGATCCCAGCGCTGCATGAGCAGATCTTTAACGTTTGCTTCTCTCCTGGAGTCTTGAATCATTCATGATTACTGAGCAGCAAAGATTCCCGTCGGAATTAAAACCCAATTATCGCTCAGCCCTGCGGTGACGGTCCAGGATTTCCCAGCTGACGGGAAGACGAACTTATATATTTATTTATACATACTGTACATCACACAGAACAGACCAGAGAGGAAATCTCACACACTTCAGTTTCCTTTCCTCAAAGACAACATGAAATCAAAATTGACTCTTTAAATTTGTAATTTCATTATCGTTCATCAAATATGTAATAACATGCTCCACTTTTGAAACCGTAAAGTTACTGGATCATTTTAACTAACGGAAAAACAGCTATTTAAGGGTACGTTTACATGACAACGATGTCCTAACAACTGAAAAGTTTCTCCTTTGCATTTTTCGTTCCCGTTCACGCGGATTCGCGAAAATTAAAATTGCTGTATTCTGCTGTCGGGCCAGTAGATGGCGATGTCAGTTCGAAAAGAAACTACACGCCCATAGACTGAAAACATAATACGCATGACTTCATTCATGTTTTTTGTAGTTTACATGGAGATGATAACGGTATCATTTTCAAAAACTTGCACTTTGTTTTTAAATATTTCATTTTCAGTCCTGTAAAACGTTGTTGTTGTGTAAATGAGTGGCCGAAACGCATAAAGTTTCCCATTTTTAGTTGAAAACGGTGTTGTTTTTAGCAATCTTCCATGTGTTCTGTATGTGTTAAATTAAAAAATGTGCACATTTTATCCCTTTTCACGTGGAAATACGTTGCAATACGCACGCAAAATGGAGTGAAAATTGGTGAAACTCCCAAAAAAAACATATATATATATATATGGGTCATATTTCATCCTGATATTATATTATATTATTAGCATAAAATATATATGTAAAAATATTTTGCATAAAAGAAAATGCCATTAAGATTCTTGTGCATAACGTTATGTGTGTATTATATAGATATAATATATATAATAATATATAACACACAAATGTTTATGTGTGTGTATAATATAATTATTTTATGCAAAATATATATACAGATTATATAATTTTATATGATATATTACATCCCTTTAAATTCAGTATTTTTTTCTGATGTTAAGCATAAACTTAATATATTATAATATAATACATATTAGAGTAAAGAAAATTTGGGTGATAATTGTTATAAAAATAACCACGCAACGTACAGTTAATAATAATTTCTTTTTGATTGAAACTGAAGCTGTAAACACAAGCACACACTTCTATAAATTCTCACATTTCGTTTATTTCTACCGCATTACAAAACGTACATGAATTTACATCCACAGCTGCAGACGGCCTCAATCACAGGTCATATTCTCAGCGACTGTGAAACATACTGTACCTCTAAACATGAATCTGTGTTCAAATCAAACTCTATAAATAATGAATAAAATACATTATCGAACAGTGAAGCGCAAAACGTTTATAGTGACGGCAGAAATACAGCGACCCGAAACTGAAGTATATTACTTTTTGTTCAGCGTCTGTATCAATTTGCATATTTTTGCTCAGTTTGGGCCTCAATAAAACAATAAAAAAGTTGTTTTTCTCACTATATCATACTATACGAGTCATAAAAGCCTGATGTTTCAAATATGAAACTCAAATTAAAACTTCAATAGACTCTTCCATTTCAAAACATTACACTTTTCGGAGTATTATTTCATGTCAGGCTTTACAGGGTTAATTAACTGCTTATTATTATTTAATGCAGACATTCAAACACTTTTTTGAGGCCGCTGTAGATCGATGTGAGTGTGTTTTTGTGATTTATGAGGACACAAATGTGTATAACGTCATGGGTATTACACTCGTATTACAACTTAAACGTGAATTATGAGGACAGTCCTCATTATTAAAATAGCTTTAAAAACATACTAAACAATGTTTTATTAAAAATGTAAAATAGCAGAACATTTTGTGTGATGGGTAGGTTTAGGGGTAGGGGGACACAATGTACAGTTTGTACAGTATAAATACCATTACACCTATGGAATGTCCCCATAAACCATGAAAACATAATGTGTATGTGTGTGTGTGTGGGGGTATTTCCTACATTATGGGGACCAACTGTCTCCACAGGTATAGTAAAACTAGTAAATCTTGATCTTGTGGGGACATTTTGTTGGTCTCCATGAGGAAACAAGCTTATAAATCATACAGAATGATCTTTTTTGAAAATGTAAAATAGCAGAACATTTTGTGTGATGGGTAGGTTTAGGGGTGGGGGGACAGAATGTACAGTTTGTACAGTTTAAAAACCATTACGCCTATGGAATGTCCCCATAAACCATGAAAACACAATGTGTGTGTGTACACATTACAAAATAACTGATAATATCATATAACTTTCTACTAAATAAAAATCAAGAAAGAAACTAAAGTTGCTGCCGCGCATAAAAACACATAATTCATGAATGACTATGTTCACCAGCTGCGGGTAAACTCGTACCGCTGTCAGTGTGACGACTGATTCGCCGAAAACAAACACTTTGCACCGCAAGAAGTGTTTTTTTTTGTCTTGTTTTCCAGTACAAATATCAAACATTCATAAAACAGGATTAATTTACTTGGAGAAGCAAAATTACTGAAGCAAATGAGTGAGAAAAAAATCATAATTAAATAAGTTTAGGCTTAATATAAGAAAATAAATAACTCGGTGGGGTCCGGAAAATAAACTGAATTTAAAGGGATTAACGGTAACACTTTACAGTAAGGTTCATTAGTTAACATGAACTGCACTTATACAGTATTTATTCATCTTTGTTAATGTCAACATTTACTAATACATTATTAAAATCTTGTTAACATTAGTTAATGCACTAACTTGAACAAACAATGTATTTTCATTAACCAACGTTAACGAAGATTAGGAAATACAGTAACAAATGGTTAGTTCATGTTAGTTAATACATTAACTAATGTTTAACTAATGAACCTTATTGTAAAGTGTTACCGGATTAATAATATAATATAAAACAATATTATGTATTTTTATTATATATTTTATATATATATATATATATATATACAACGCAATTTTCTGAAAAGAAGACTCAATATCTTCAGTAATTTTGCTTCTACGGTAAATATATCCTGATTTAAGAATGTTTGACATTTGTACTGGAAAACAAGTCAAAAATATTGAGGAAGAACATCATTTATTTCAGTGTAGCAGCCAATATCCTTAAAACAAGATTGATTTACTTGAGAATCAAAACAGCATTAAATATTACGACCCGATTTTCTACAACTCTATCGCGAGCGATCGTCATCCAAACGTTCTAATTGGAAAAGATTAAGAACATGATTTTTGCTCTCATGATTAATTCACTGAATTTTAAATAACGTCCACTCGTAAGAGAGAAGAACCGGTGATGTCCACCAGCGAGAGATATTCAGCCATTTAAGCTGGACGAAGGTTTGATTTCCTGAAGCTACTGTATCCTGAACATGATACAGGAATAAAATGAGTTCAGAGGAAGGACCAGCACACAGTTAAACACACAATGAAACACTGCAGGTGAAACTGGGCCCAAGATGCAGCTCTCTGACTGGACGGTGCTGGAGACAGAGGCGGAGTCAGGCGTGCAGGGGGAGGGGCTCGGCATGCAGCAGCCAATCAGTACACGGGCACATTAAAGTACTCATGTCGGGGCTGAAGGAGAAACACACACACACACACACACACACACACTGAAAACTGTGCAGACAAACTGTGAGAGATGCAGACACGTGCAGGACGACATGCAGACGAGAACGAACCAACCATATTAAACCTGAGCAAGATTATTTATACTTCGACAATGTTTTATATTAGTAATCAGATTTTACTGTACATGTAAATGCACTCACATTCTACTCAGACTGTCTACAATAGGATTATATTTTAACTGTAAAAAAACGAAACAAATTTGCACAGTAAAATACCGTTTTCCATTGAAAGAGTAATTGACTGTATCTGGGTAATATTATTAGTCATTTTCGAGAAAGTAATTAGAGGCTACTTTCTTGAAAACGTCAAATATTACCCAGAATGCACTGTTTTTACAGTATATTTTGTATATTACAATGCATTCTGGGTAATTTGTCGTTTTCAAGTAGCCTAATGTCCTCTTAAAACAACAAAATATTACCCAGAATGCACTGTTTTTACAGTATATTCTATATATTACAATGCATTCTGGGTAATTTGTCGTTTTCAAGTAGCCTAGTGTCCTCTTAAAACAACAAATATTACCCAGAATGCACTGTTTTTACAGTATATTCTGTATATTACAATGCATTCTGGGTAATTTGTCGCTTTCAAGTAGCCTAATGTCCTCTTAAAACAACAAATATTACCCAGAATGCACTGTTTTTACACTATATTCTGTATATTACAATGCATTCTGGGTAATTTGTCGTTTTCAAGTAGCCTAGTGTCCTCTTAAAACAACAAATATTACCCAGAATGCACTGTTTTTACAGTATATTCTGTATATTACAATGCATTCTGGGTAATTTGTCGTTTTCAAGTAGCCTAGTGTCCTCTTAAAACAACAAATATTACCCAGAATGCACTGTTTTTACAGTATATTCTGTATATTACAATGCATTCTGGGTAATTTGTCGTTTTCAAGTAGCCTAGTGTCCTCTTAAAACAACAAATATTACCCAGAATGCACTGTTTTACACTATATTCTGTACATTACAATGCATTCTGGGTAATTTGTCATTTTCAAGTAGCCTAGTGTCCTCTTAAAACAACAAATATTACCCAGAATGCACGGTTTTTACAGTATATTCTGTATATTACAATGCATTCTGGGTAATTTGTCGTTTTCAAGTAGCCTAATGTCCTCTTAAAACAACAAATATTACCCAGAATGCACTGTTTTTACAGTATATTCTGTATATTACAATGCATTCTGGGTAATTTGTCGCTTTCAAGTAGCCTAATGTCCTCTTAAAACAACAAATATTACCCAGAATGCACTGTTTTATGGTATATTCCAGTTTCAGTGGAAAAACGGTATTTTACTGTGTACATTTGTTTCATTTTTTTATTTGTTCCAAAGTTTGCAGTTGGGAGGATTTTCTTTAAAGAAATGAATACTTTTATTCAGCAAGGCCGCATTAAATTGACCGATTTATTTCAAATAAATGAACTTTCTGTTCGTCAAAGAATCCTAAAAATAAATATGTAAGAAGGCTGGAGTAATGATGCTGAAAATTCAGATTTGATCACAGAAATAAATTACGTCTTACACTATTTTCACAGAGAAAACAGCTGCTTTAAATTATAATAATATTTCACAATTTTTACTGTATTTTTGATCAAATAACCGCAGCCTTGATGAACAGAAGAATACAATTTTGTATATAATATATTTATACACTAATAAACACTGGGTTAAAAAACAACCAAAGTTGGGTTGAAAATGGACAAACTCAGCGATTTGGTTGTTTTGACCCAGCGGTTGGGTTAAATGTGATGACCCAGTTTAATTTAACAACTATTGTTTAAAAATTACAATACATTTGGCTTAAAATGAACCCAAAATAGGCTGGAAATTAAAAATCAGACACATAATTACTAGATGCATCAGAAGACGAGCATTGAGTAATAAGCAATTAAATAAATGTTTATTATTTTTTATAAATAACATTTAACAAATGTTCATTT
>CM074285.1:27842287-27852287 GCA_037194245.1 Opsariichthys bidens | reverse complement strand
CCCGCCCCCTTTAGTTACTGTTGCGCAACACATCATGTACTCACGAAGTAAAAAATGGTTGTTTCAAGCGCGGAAAGACGTGATTCAAGTTCACCGACGTTCATCTACTGACTCCCCTGACCGCTTTGATGGACAAAATTCGGGGTTCTGATTGGTCAGATCGCCTGTCAATCAAACTGTTTGCGAAGGATCAATCGGGTAATTTGACTAGTTTAACGTTTGGAAATCCAGAGCGTACAAACATAGACACGTATGAACAACAGAGCAGCAGCTCAAACTCATTCAATCCAAACCAGATTCATTAAAACATCAAACACAAATCTGACCTCAAATCAGCAGATAAAGGACAAACCCCAGTCGAGACTACGGCAGCCCCTGAGGCTCAAACGGCATGCTCTCACTTCTTACATAAATGCAAATTCGCAAGGTTACTCGAACCGATACGTCAATATAAAGACGCAGAGCTAGTTTAAATGCTTTGCCGCTGCTGGTCTTTTCGTGCTCAGTCGGTAA
This sequence comes from Opsariichthys bidens, assembly GCA_037194245.1. Taxonomy (NCBI): domain Eukaryota; kingdom Metazoa; phylum Chordata; class Actinopteri; order Cypriniformes; family Xenocyprididae; genus Opsariichthys; species Opsariichthys bidens. The sequence continues at coordinate 27,851,774 of CM074285.1, read as the reverse complement.
ACTGCACATTTAGGTCATGTCTCGCTGCTAAACCGTGGACAGCATGTCTTTGTTCTCTCTTTCTCCTTTGTCTCTGCCTGTAATTTGGCCCTCGGGACAAAGTCTGTCAGGATGGCAGTCGGAGATGATAAACCGCAGCTCTGTTCGGCTCTGAAAGCTCCACAAACTAGAGTTCACCGATGGTGACTGAACATTTCTATTTCCTCTAGACTGTAACTAGAGACAAAATCGACCTTGATGGGAAAAAAAATCATCCAATCACGTTATTCACTCATTCATTCATTCAAAGACTATTTTTGCTGGGAGATCATGAGAAGAGATTCTTGGATCAGAATTTTCTCACAATATTCAGGCACTAAACGGCTTCGTTTCATTAGTAACTAACTGGGTCAATCTCACCAAACCTGTCAAGAACGGACTCAACCCCAAAATTCGAAAGAAAGAAACAGCATTTTACACAAAGAAAGTGAGGAAACAATGGAAGCTTTGTTTCCATCACAGAATAAAAAATAAAGGTAATTGTGACTTTTTATCTCACAATTCTGACTTTCATTCGTGCAATTGAGAGCTATAAACTCACAATTCTGAGAAAAAAAAGTCACAACAGGTGAGTTTATATCACGCACTTTAAAACTTTAAAACACGTAATTGTGACATGAAATAATCAATTCTGACTTTATTACAAGCAATTGCGACATTATATCACGCAAATCTGGCTTTATAACATGTGATTGCGACATTAAATTACTAATTCTGACTTTATAACATGCGATTGCGACATTATATCACGCAATTCTGGCTTTATAACATGCGATTGCAACATTAAATAACCAATTGTGGCTTTATAACATGCGATTGCAACATTAAATAACCAATTCTGACTTTATAACATGCGACTGCGACATTAAATAACTAATTCTGACTTTATAACATGCGATTGCGATATTAAATAACCAATTCTGGCTTTATAACATGCGATTGCAACATTAAATAACCAATTCTGACTTTATAACATGCGATTGCGACATTAAATAACCAATTCTGGCTTTATAACATGCGATTGCGACATTATATCACGCAAATCTGGCTTTATAACATGTGATTGCAACATTAAATAACTACCTCTGACTTTATAACATGCGACATTAAATAACCAACTCTGGCTTTATAACATGCGATTGCGACATTATATCACGCAAATCTGGCTTTATAACATGCGATTGCAACATTAAATAACCAATTCTGACTTTATAACATGCGATTGCGACATTATATCACGCAAATCTGGCTTTATAACATGTGATTGCAACATTAAATAACTAACTCTGACTTTATAACATGCGACATTAAATAACCAACTCTGGCTTTATAACACGTGATTGCGACATTAAATAACCAACTCTGGCTTTATAACATGCGACTGCGATATTAAATAACCAACTCTGGCTTTATAACATGTGATTGCGACATTAAATAACCAATTCTGGCTTTATAACATGTGATTGCGACATTATATCACGCAAATCTGGCTTTATAACATGTGATTGCGACATTAAATAACTACCTCTGACTTTATAACATGTGATTGCGACATTAAATAACCAACTCTGGCTTTATAACATGCGATTGCGACATTATATCACGCAAATCTGGCTTTATAACATGCGATTGCAACATTAAATAACCAATTCTGACTTTATAACATGCGATTGCGACATTATATCACGCAAATCTGGCTTTATAACATGTGATTGCAACATTAAATAACTAACTCTGACTTTATAACATGCGACATTAAATAACCAACTCTGGCTTTATAACACGTGATTGCGACATTAAATAACCAACTCTGGCTTTATAACATGCGACTGCGACATTAAATAACCAACTCTGGCTTTATAACATGTGATTGCGACATTAAATAACCAACTCTGGCTTTATAACATGTGATTGCGACATTAAATAACCAACTCTGGCTTTATAACATGCGATTGCGATATTAAATAACCAATTCTGGCTTTATAACATGTGACTGCGATATTAAATAACCAATTCTGGCTTTATAACATGTGATTGCGACATTAAATAACCAACTCTGGCTTTATAACATGCGATTGCGACATTAAATAACCAATTCTGGCTTTATAACATGCGACTGCGATATTAAATAACCAACTCTGGCTTTATAACATGCGATTGCGACATTAAATAACCAACTCTGGCTTTATAACATGCGACTGCGATATTAAATAACCAACTCTGGCTTTATAACATGCGATTGCGACATTAAATAACCAACTCTGGCTTTATAACGTGTGATTGCGACATTAAATAACCAACTCTGACTTTATAACATGCGACTGCGACATTAAATAACCAATTCTGGCTTTATAACATGCGACTGCGATATTAAATAACCAACTCTGGCTTTATAACATGCGATTGCGACATTAAATAACCAATTCTGGCTTTATAACATGTGATTGCGACATTAAATAACCAACTCTGGCTTTATAACATGTGATTGCGACATTAACTAACCAACTCTGGCTTTATAACGTGTGATTGCGACATTAAATAACCAACTCTGACTTTATAACATGCGACTGCGATATTAAATAACCAACTCTGACTTTATAACATGTGATTGCGACATTAAATAACTAACTCTGACTTTATAACATGCGACTGCGATATTAAATAACCAACTCTGACTTTATAACATGTGATTGCGACATTAAATAACTAACTCTGACTTTATAACATGCGACTGCGACATTAAATAACCAATTCTGGCTTTATAACATGTGATTGCGACATTAAATAACCAACTCTGGCTTTATAACATGCGATTGCGACATTAAATAACCAATTCTGGCTTTATAACATGCGACTGCGATATTAAATAACCAACTCTGGCTTTATAACATGCGATTGCGACATTAAATAACCAATTCTGGCTTTATAACATGTGATTGCGACATTAAATAACCAACTCTGGCTTTATAACATGTGATTGCGACATTAACTAACCAACTCTGGCTTTATAACGTGTGATTGCGACATTAAATAACCAACTCTGACTTTATAACATGCGACTGCGATATTAAATAACCAACTCTGACTTTATAACATGTGATTGCGACATTAAATAACTAACTCTGGCTTTATAACATGCGACTGCGATATTAAATAACCAACTCTGACTTTATAACATGTGATTGCGACATTAAATAACTAACTCTGACTTTATAACATGCGACTGCGACATTAAATAACCAATTCTGACTTTATAACATGTGATTGCGACATTAAATAACTAACTCTGACTTTATAACATGCGACTGCGATATTAAATAACCAACTCTGGCTTTATAACGTGTGATTGCGACATTAAATAACTAACTCTGACTTTATAACATGCGACTGCGATATTAAATAACCAATTCTGACTTTATAACATGTGATTGCGACATTAAATAACTAACTCTGACTTTATAACATGTGACTGCGATATTAAATAACCAACTCTGGCTTTATAACGTGTGATTGCGACATTAAATAACTAACTCTGACTTTATAACATGCGACTGCGATATTAAATAACCAATTCTGACTTTATAACATGTGATTGCGACATTAAATAACTAACTCTGACTTTATAACATGTGATTGCGACATTAAATAACTAACTCTGACTTTATAACATGCGACTGCGATATTAAATAACCAATTCTGACTTTATAACATGTGATTGCGACATTAAATAACTAACTCTGACTTTATAACATGCGACTGCGATATTAAATAACCAACTCTGACTTTATAACATGTGATTGCGACATTAAATAACTAACTCTGACTTTATAACATGCGACTGCGACATTAAATAACCAATTCTGACTTTATAACATGTGATTGCGACATTAAATAACTAACTCTGACTTTATAACACGTGATTGCGACATTAAATAACTAACTCTGACTTTATAACATGCGACTGCGATATTAAATAACCAACTCTGGCTTTATAACGTGTGATTGCGACATTAAATAACTAACTCTGACTTTATAACATGCGACTGCGATATTAAATAACCAATTCTGACTTTATAACATGCGACTGCGATATTAAATAACCAATTCTGACTTTATAACATGTGATTGCGACATTAAATAACTAACTCTGACTTTATAACATGCGACTGCGATATTAAATAACCAATTCTGACTTTATAACATGTGATTGCGACATTAAATAACTAACTCTGACTTTATAACATGTGATTGCGACATTAAATAACTAACTCTGACTTTATAACATGCGACTGCGATATTAAATAACCAATTCTGACTTTATAACATGTGATTGCGACATTAAATAACCAACTCTGGCTTTATAACACGCAATGGCGACTTTATATCATGCAGTTCGGCGAAAAGTCAGAATTGCAAGAAAAAAAGTTACAATTATCCTCTTTTTTTATTATTCCGTGGCGGAAACAATCTTCCATAGGAAACTAATAACATCACAATGGAAAAAACCTTAATGTTCAATGAAAATAATTTCTTTCCGTTTGATTTTGCAGGGTGATGTGAAAAGCATTTTGTAATTTTTTTTTAAATGTGACTATTAATTTCCTTATTTCAAATATTCTTATTACTTTTCTTTTGATTTTGGGGTCAAATATGACCCTATTTAGTGAGATTCACTCAATTAATCTATAGTATCTAGTTTCTCTACCTTTTTATTTGGGAAAACTTTCAGCATGTCATCAACCTCCAGATCAGATAGATTTGGAAGATCACGGCATGTAGAATAAAGTCTGGCTCCACTGGGATCAGATTAATGACTAGAGCTACAAGGAGGCTGGTGGCTACAGACGCTAAACAATGATCCATAAATCATACCTGGAAGCAGACGTATCTGAAAATCTAGATTCTGTAAATCAAAACAGTTGGGGCGGGCAAAAGGAGGAAAGATACAGAAAGCAAGAGAAAGAAGACAGGCATCAAACATGTGAGGCAGAGTATAAATTTCGATACAGCACAGCTGGCATCAGCACACCTGAATTAAAGCTGAAGTGTGTCATTACTGCACCTCTAGAGGCACCGAGCGGGGCTGGTTGTCACGCCGTTGCTATGGTGCAGTAGCTGGATAGTTGCCAAGACATTCTGGATGGTTGCAGCAGTTGCTATGGTATTCTGCTGGCTATTGTGTTCATAGCAGGTTGATATGCAATTGCAAAAGATGTTCTGGATGGTTGCTAGGGTGTTGCTAGAGGGTTCTGGCTGGCTGTGTCCTGAATGTTTTTGTGTGCGTGTGTTGCTACAGTGTGTTGTTCCTATAATGTTCTGGGCTGCGTTTCCCAAAAGCACCGTGAGCTAAGCTGATGGTAGAGACCATTGGTGGCAATGGCTCAACAATCTACTTAGGCTTACAATGCTTTTGGGAAACGCAGCCCTGGATGGTTGCCAGGGTGTTGCTATGCGGATCTCAGGCAGTGGCTAAAGTGCTCTGAGTGATTACTGTGGCAACTTACCAAGGTGTTCTGAGTGTTTTTTTTTTTAATGTGTTGCTACAGTTTGTGGTTACTATAACACTCTGAAAGATTGCTAAGGTGTTGCTATGTGGTTCTGATGTGATTACTAGAGTGTTCTGATCTGATTGGTTACTATGCCGTTGCTATACAATTGCCAAGGTGTTCTGAGTGTTTTTAGTGTGTCGCTATATTGTTCTGGATGGTTGTCAAGGTGTTGCCAAGTGGTTGCCAAGGAGTTTTTTAATGTGTTTTGTGATGCTACAGTATGTGATTGCTATAATGCTCTGAATGGTTGCCAGGGTGTTGCTATGCAATTTTGAGGAGACTGTTAGAACGCTCTGTGTGGTTACCGTGTTGTTGCAATGCAGTTGCCAAGGTATTCTGAGTGTTTTAGTGAGTTTCTATAAAATTCTGGATGGTTTCCAAGGTGATGCTAAGTGGTTGCCTAGAGATTTTTTTATGTTTTTAAGGTATTGATACAGTATGTGATTGCTATAATGCTCTGAATGGTTGCCAGGGTGTTGCTATGCAATTTTGAGGAGACTGTTAGAACGCTCTGGGTGGTTACTGTGGCGTTGCCATGCAGTTGCCAAGGTATTCTGAATGTTTTTAGTGCGTTTCTATAAAGTTCTGGATGGTTTCCAAGGTGATGCTAAGTGGTTGCCAAGAGATTTTTTGTGTTTTTTAAGATATTGATACAGTATGCTGTTGCTATAATGCTCTGAATGGTTGCTAGGGTGTTGCCAAGTGGTTGCCAAGGTGTTTTTTAATGTTTTTTGTGATACTGCAGTATGTGATTGCTATAATGCTCTGAATGGTTGCCAGGGTGTTGCTATGCAGTTTTGAGGAGACTGTTAGAATGCTCTGGGTGGTTACTGTGGCGTTGCCATGCAGTTGCCAAGGTGTTCTGAGTGGTTTTTGGTGTATGTGGTTGCTATAATGCTCTGATTGGTTGCCAGGGCGTTGCTATGTACTAGCCAAAGTGTTCTGAGTAGCTTTTGGCATGTTGCAATGCGGTTGCTACAGTATTCTGGATGGTTGCCAAGGTGTTGCCATGCAATTATGAGGTGACTGAGCGGTTACTGTGACACTGCCAAGATGTTCTGGATGGTTGCCAGGGTGTTGCTATGCAGTTCCAAAGCATGCTCTGGGTAGTTCCTATGGTGTTGCTATGCGGTTGCTAGGATGCTTCAGATTAGACTTATAGTGCACATAAAAAAAAAAAATGGACATGAGAAAGCATTTTAAAATAAAAAAAAAGATACACTTCAGCTTTAATCTGAAAGCCCAGCATCAGGACATCCTGCAGATCTGTGCATCTGTCAGACTCAGAGAAGATGAAGAGATTGTGTGTGAAAGCTCAGTTCCTCTACACTGTAGCGAACAAAGGAGCATTTTGTTCTGCAAGCACCGGGGAGGCTGGGTAACACACACACACACGAGAGCCGTCATTGTGAACCTGTAGCTCCTGAGGGATTTCTACCTTTCAATTCAACGAGAGAGCGAGAGAGAGGCGAAGGCCAGGAACACGGAAATACGCAAACGATCCCGAAGCTTTGCTGCGGCGGTAATAAACCTCAGCACTCGAGGGGGGCGAGAGATGTGCTGTTATTCTAAGGTAGCTAGATGTAAACATCTCAACAGACCAATTATTTCGAACTAACCTGCTCAGCAAAGCCTCCGGATCGCTTTATAAGCGACAGGAAGTGCTTGTGCCTCACCTCCTGCAGGAGATCCGCCTGCTCGATGGCTTTCAGGACGTTCTTCTTCGACGTCTCCTGAGCCTCGCCTCCCAGCAGGAACTCGTCCAGGATGAAATACGCCTTCTCGAAGTTAAAGATGATGTCCAGCTCGCAGACCTGAGTTTGGGAGGAACAATCAGAGTAGTCGGTTTGCTGTTTTTGGAAACAAGTCACGGCGTCGGCCGTTTTCTGCCACACGACTTACACTGCCGAAGTATTTGTCGAGCAGTTCGACGTAGCGGTGGATGATCTCCAGCGTGATCAGCTCGTTGTCCTGGTCCTCAATGGCACAGCAGAAATACAGACTGGCGTATCTGTAACAAACAACATTTGTTTTGCTTTTACTCGCCAGTTGAATTTCCATCCAATATCAAAAGGGCTTTGACTGTTCGCTCCATCGAACAGACTGTTAGTAAACCGTGCGTGTGGCTCAATAATAGTAATGATAATGTATCCCTTTTTTCAGCTGACACTTCGTTTATCCTCACATACGGAGGATCTGCTGCTGAGCGAGCGTTTTCACTGCTGTGATCAGCGGACGGGACGGTCATTTACTCCGTCTTCTGGACATCCACTCTTCTTCACTGAGACGCAGAGAGAATGAAATCAACAAACAACTTTTGTCCAAAACGCTGTCTTATGAATAGGAGTTTGTCTGTGAATATGCGTATCTAACAGCAGGTGTCCTCGCTAGAAACGGCCTAGTTGAATACAATAGAGCAAAAGAAATAAATAAAATAAATGGAGTGGATAAAACAAAACGAATAATATAAAAAGCAATGGAGTGAATAAGTAATAAAATAAATAAATTAAAATAAAATGGAGTGAATAATAAAATAAAATGAAATAAAAATAAAATGCAAATTGACTGAATAAAACAAAACAGTATATAAAATTAAAATAAAATTAATGGAGAGAATAAAACAAAAATAATAAAAAAAAAACATAAAAAAGACAATAAATAAATAAAAATTAAATTAAATTAAATGGAGTGAATAAAACAAAAGCGGCAAATGGAGTGAATAATAAAATAAAATGAAATAAAAAGCAACTTGAGTGAATAAAACAAAATAGTAAATAAAATTTAAAAAATTTAAAAAAAAAAAAATAAAATTCATGGAGTGAATAAAACAAAATAATAAAAAAAAATAAAGTAATAAAATAAATAAAAATGGAGTGAATAAAACGAATAATATAAAAAGCAATGCAGTGAAGAATTAATAAAATAAAATGAAATAAAAAAGCAAATTGAGTGAATAAAACAAAATAGCAAATAAAATAAAAAATTAAAAAATTAAATTAAATTAATGGAGAGAATAAAACAAAAATTAAAAAAAATTTATAAATAAAAAAAAATAAAATTAAATAAAATGGAGTGAATAAACTAAAATAGCAAATGAGGTGAATAATAAAATAATGAAAAAAATAAAATGACAAAAGGACTGAATAAGTAATAAAATAAAATAAGATAAAACAAAAAGTGAGTAATAAAAAAAAAATAAAGCAAATCGAGTGAATAAAACAAAACAGTAAATAAAATTTAAAAATTAAATAACAACATACAATAAAGAAATATGAAAAATGCAATTGAGTGAATGTTACAAAAAATAATATATGTAAATGGGTTGACTGAAAGAAAAAGTAAAATATTCAAAAGGAGTGAACAAGTAATAAAATTTAAAAAATATGCGTATGACGTGACTAAAAGAAAAAAAATACGCATATTGAGTAAATTTAATAAAATATTCAAATGGGGTGAACAAGTAATAAAATAAAAATATGCAAAAATGCAAATGGAGCAAAATGGAGTGAAAAATAAAAAAATATAATATATAAGTTACTAAGAGCCTCAAACCTCATGAACGTCAAAACCAGCGAGCGTCAGTCATCACTGGAACAACTTCATTCACACACAAACTAATAAATAAACGAGCCAATCAAGTGCATTTAGAGGCTGTATTAGTCATTTTGGTAAACAGAACAACATGCAGAAAGAGTCTGTACTGACACACACACACACACACACACACACTGCTTGGCAATGCTTACGGAGCGGGCGGCTGGGGTCAGAGGTCAGACGAGGCGAGCTGTGAGGTTTCAGCTCAGAGAACCAAAGCCGGATCACACGTTCATCAGCACTGCCCACAGTCTGACCATCCGTCCGCTCCAGATGCAGTTCAGCACGATTACTGGACTGAGCCA
>CM074285.1:27782287-27837287 GCA_037194245.1 Opsariichthys bidens | reverse complement strand
AAATAAAACTGTCGTTCCTTTCCGCGATTTCTAAGATAAACATTTCAAACAGTAATATGCTGAATTGTCACATGACCTCACTATGCTGCACGTTATTTTGCCATTTTCATTTTACAGTCCTGTCGAATAATGAGTCAGGAAAGAGGTGGACGTACAGAAAAACACTTTAACTTCATTTGTCACATTTAATGGAAGGGCTGTATGAGTGCACTGAATCATGGGATACAATGTTCAGATAAACAGGTTTTTTCATTAGTTAAAGGCTAAAACAAAGCACATCTTCAAAGCGAGCGATGAGCTCCAGCTGCTCCACTGACCTTTTATACACAATTTTAAGGTCCCTCCACTCCAGGAAACTGCACATCTTGGGCTTGCGGGCCAGAACCGTTTGCACCAGCTCCCGCGTGATTTTCTTCTTCTCCTTGTCGGACAGAGGAACGTACCATTTCTGCAGACGGAGCTTTCCCTGTCTGCTGAACAACAGCATGAACTGCATCTGACGGGAAAAAGAGAATGTGCCGAGACCAAACGGATTCCGTCCGATGGTAAATAAGAGTCTAGTAACGGTCGTGTCAATAACAAACCACTCAGGATTCCAGAACCGTAAGGCGTTTAATCATCTTCAAAACACGAATGAAGATCTTTTAAATTAAATCTGAGGGATTTCCCTCCACTGACAGTCTATGCAACTACCACTTTCAAGCCCCAGAGAGGCAGTAAAGACATCATTAAAGTAATCATGTGACTCCAGTGGTTTAATCTCAATTTTACGACGCGACGCGAGTGATTTGTTCCGATAATTTACCTCTTTATTTACAAAAAAAATAAAATATATTACTAAAAATAAATATTTTACTAAAATCTCCAACGCGCGTTCACGAGAGCACGACGACGCATGCGTGTTGTGTTGACTCGAGAGCTTGCCAGAAGGAGCGTTAGAAAGTGGTAGTTGTTTTTAATGTCGTTAAAAACATCTTAATTAAGATGAACGAAAGTCGTTTGAAACGACGCGAGGGTGAGGAATTAATGACAGAAGTTTCATTTTGGGGTGAACTAACCCTTTAATACAATATTAGCATCGAAACATGACAAAAATAAGCGCATCTGACATGTTGAGGAAAAAAAACAACATGTAAAAGGGCACATACTTAAATAAATAAATGTCAATTTTTACTATTTATTTAATAGTGTACATTATTATTGATATTATATTGTACAAATGCATGTCGGAGAATATGATGATTATTATTATTATTATAACCAAACTCAATTTCTATGTTGAACATAGCTCATTTGCATATACATATAAATTAATTCGAAGACCAAATACATAAAACTTATGAGCAGATTTTGCGTTGTAGAGATTTTATTGCAAAGCTAATTAATACTAATAAGCACGTGATCTGTTATTTACACTTTTGAGTCACGCGAGGCGTTTACTACCTTCCTCAGGCAGGAAATGATTAAATAACACGCGACATACCTTTTATGAAGAGGTCCGTTTGTAAATGAGGGATGAATTCACATGAGTTCTGGATTCACAGTGATTCGTCTGTCACAGCTCGAGTCTTGTGTACAATAGATGCTAAACGGCGTCAGCTGACTGCTCGTTGCTCATTGGACGGAGGCTTCGCTCGGGAGTTTTCATTGGTGCGAAAAATACCGTTATTCCCGCCTGGTTGGGAGCTCAGGCGATTTGATTGGCTGATGCATGCGTCAGTCAACGCTAGAGTTGACGGTTGTTGGAAGGGTGATTGTCAAACGTTTTAAAAAGGAGAGCAGGTTTATAAAAGCGAATAAACGTCAGATTTAACTTGTCAGGGCGAGAGTATTTTTTCATAAAATAACAAAAAAAGAAATAAAATCATATTTGGAAATGAAGCTCTAAAATGTCAGGTTGGGGCAAGTTGTCACATGTAAATATTACAGTACAATTTATTTTTATCCAACACGATTTGGACATGAACACGACGCTCTCTTATACACTAAATTAAGCATTTTTTTTTTTAAATAAATAAAATCAAATCAAATAAAGACTATAAATGACGTTATTACTGAGGTTACGGCGCCACCAGGTGACAACTGTCGCATAGTACCGCCAAAAAGTTTTGCTTTAAAAAGGAACCTCGAAGTAAACCCGCGTATTTGAAATAGAGTAATGACTCAGTGCAAAGACAATGTTTTAAAAACAAAACCTTTATTTACATGTCTAAAAGAGGATCATTTAGTTCCAGACGTCAGGCGCATTTGTCTCGGAGCGCGTGCACGGCGGCGGTGTGGAGCTCTCGCTGCGTGATGACGCGCCGCCGGTTGAACTTGGAGAGGCGCGCGGCCTCGCTGCCCACCTGCGCGTGCACATCGGCCAGGTGCCGCATCAAAAAGGCGGCGTCGCGCACGTCAATAGACAGCTCCTTTATACAGAAAAAAGTAATTAAAACAAATTAGACAGTCCCTTGTCAAAAAAAAAAACAACAACAACCCCTAGTGCTCTTTCCCCAATAACATCAATAGTTCTTACCGTTATGACTAGCTATTTACTACTAAACAAATTTGTGTAACCATTAAAAGGGTTAGTAAACCCAAAAATTAAAATTGTCATTTACTCACCCTCACGTCACTCTAAAATCCATAAAAATAAGATATTCGTTCATCTTCAGAACACAAACGATCGTTTTGACTGAAATTTGAGCGATGTCAGCCCCTTTCATTGACTTTCAAGCCCCAAAACGGGAGTAAAAACAAAAATAAGAGCAATCCGGTGGTTTAACGTTCGTTTTAAGAAGTGGCGCGAGCGGTTTATTCGTTTAATATATAAAAGAAAACAACTTTTACAAATTATTAAATCTTCAGTCCGCGTTCACGGAACGTCTGCGAGCTCTGGCGTAAACGACGCGCATGCGTCGTGGTGCTCTCGTGAACACGCGAGGAGTAGTAATGACAGTTAAAATTTTTGGGGTGTACTATACCTTTAATGTCAGCTCGTTTAAAAGATTTGTCTCGTCTATTAATACTAGTTACTTTATTCAAGTGCTCGACTTGTGGATTCTGAATAGATACTGTAAATAAACGGAAACGTTTGTTTGTTTGTTTTAACACACATTCTCAATCTTGTAGATGTAGGAAGAATATTTCTTGACGCTCTGTTTGCGTGTCCAGCCTGTTTTAACGTCCTTCTTCGTGGATTTCAGCCTCCTGTCAGATGATGTTTTCATGATTGATGCTGTTCAAGCCGCCTTCATAGAACCGGAAGTGATGCTGTTAAATGACTGACTGATCAACGGGACGTTTTATTGCGTTCCCGCGCTTCTCAGCTCAGCTGAAACATTTCAGTCTTAATCAAAGCTTCTGTCCCTAATTAAGACATTCAATTATAAGTCCGATCACCATTAGTTAATTTATTTTTTAAAGTTACGATTTATTGTGTTGTACATTTTAAGGTTTGGGAATTAATTTTATTAACTATAAAAGGCTTAACTATTATTCAGTAATTAATTTAACTATTATTATTGCTCTTTTTTTCTCTCCTAGATTCATTTTAGTATTGCTTTATGTTCGATTTTATCAGTAGTGCTTCTGTAGCAATTGGATGTGAATTTGATGAATAAACTCGTGATGTTTTTGTTTGGGCTCATTGTTCTAATCATGTGAAAACAAACACACATATTAATGTAACTGATTCAAATGTATATTTTACAGCATTAGTTGAGAGGGGTTTTTTTTTTTGACAATTTGCCATGTATTGTACCTGCCATAGAGTATATCCACAATAACCGATATTGAATCGAATTGCAAGCTTGTGAATCGTAATGCATAACTATAACAGAAAACAAATTCCAAACAGGGTGATACTGAGGCACACTGATAGCCTCATCTTTTGATTTTTGCAAATTGCACTCTTAAATGTGCACTGAAAATTTCCAGCTGACAAAATGATGTTGATTGACACTAAAGAGCAGAAAATCAGTCCAGTCTCTCCTGTAAATGCCATTGGCTGTTAAAGTCTTGTGTTGCTTATAATAAATTGACATGTTGTGAGCTGTTTGAGTCGCACACAGTATCTCTCCTGAAGACACCTGTCTACAGCTCAAAACACCATAAACTAGAACAAAAAACTAGAAACTAGAACAAAGACTTGAGACTTGGCCTTTAGGGACTTGTGATCATGTCTGTTCCAGAACCCCGCTGTGTTGAAGAACAATCCGTATAGAGGGATTGGGATTGCAGGCCGTCAGAAAGATCCCGTATGGGTGAGACTTTCAGTGTTCAACAGCAGTTTAATTTCAGCTGTGACGTGTTCATTGTTTAAAAACATGGATTGAACTACATGAAGTACACTGTAATGAATTGCTGTAAAAATTACAGTAATATTTTACAGCAGATGGCTATATTCTTAATAATACAGCAAATTGCTGTAAACTGCAATGCATTCTGGGGGGCGTGGCGGTTTGACTCAAAATGACAGGATATTACTGTAAATTTCAAGCATAAAGAGGCATTGGAGGATTTTCAACGGTTGAGATTCTGGTAGCAGCAAAAGAGAGAGAGAGAGTGGTCTACAACTGTGGTAAGTGACTTATTTAATTAAAAACAATACAGCAAATTTAAAAAAAAAATTGTTAATCAAAGAATACAGTAAAATTCTGTAAATTAAATTATAGTAATGGTACTGTAAAAATTACAGTAACTGGCTGGCAACCCTAATGCTGTAAAATTTACAGGTAATTTTTAACAGTGTATGAAGTTTAAAGAGTTGATACTGTGTTTCTGTCAGTGATGTGGAGAAGTTCGCGACAGTTACGCTGACGGAGATATTGTGATATTGTGGTCAAACTAAAGTGAAACGCTTTCTACTGTTCTCGCTTCTCTTGAAGAACATTTACTAGATTTAACGGGTTCTGCACTAAATAATAATGCAGTTTTTCATTCACAACTGATTTAAGTCAATAAAGATCTTCTATTTTATTCATATCCTGTCTGTTGTTCATGTGAGCAGATATTCATCATTTTTCATGTATATTTGCATAATAGTTAGCAAACTGTTCACTTACAAGAAACATCAGTTATAGAATTGAACTTGTCTTTATTCAGATTCTGCACTTACAATATAAATCAAAAATCAAATCAAAGTAATTCAATGTTAACAGCTATAGAGGAGAAAGAAAATGGCTTCAGAGATTTCCTTACAAAATACAATGTAGAAACACTGGAAAGTTTGGAAATAAAGCATATTCATGTAAAAAATATTAAATCGCATGTCAAATTTCATTGTAGATTTGAAAAGCAAAAGCAAAGTATAAACGAAAGAGAAAAGCAAACAAATCTTTGTGTTGATTAGAATATAGACTTGCAACAAATTGGCCATTCAAATGTATCTGTGATAAAATATCTATCTTTTCAAACAACTCACCAATATTTCATTATAGTTGATGTGAATATACAGCTCTTTTTTTCACTTGTACACATTTCATCTTGATATATTCATTTTCGTTATAATTGTAAGTAAAATACTTGATTGTGGTTTGGTTTTCATTTACATATTCTAATTCATTACAGGTGAGACAGGTGTGATGATCAGTGGGTTTGAGTTTTTACCGTCATCATTATGGCCCGGGTCAAACAATGGATAGAGGTTCTTTATGTTTTTAAGTTTTAAAGTCTGACCAGTGAAAGTGTGGATATGAGATCTGGAGTCCACATCAAAAAAAGAGACCAGACCCTCCTCATAATCCACAAACACTCCCACCTTCTCAGGTTTCACTTTCAGAGATAACAAGACAGAAGGATTTTCACATGCTGAATATTGATTCTCATTCCTCAGAATCACAGCCCAGACTCCATCCTCCGGACTTGGGATAATGTCTTCCTTCCTATTAATGGATTCTCTGGCCACTCCTAAAATCCACTCAGTCTTTCCCTTCACCTGCACCTCATAGTAAAAACTCCCTGAACTGAATCCCTGCTTTGCTAGAACATAAGGACTCTTATCAAATCTCTTTGTGTTTTCTGGGACGTCCTGCTCAATGTCTCCATGACTGACTTGTTTTCCATCATCAGACAGGATCAGACATGGATTCGCCGTATCAGGATCCAGAGTTAAATCCACTGAGAGAGATCAGACATTATCAGAACAAACATTTTCATGTGTATAAAACACATTATAATCAAAAGTATTGAGAGTGTATTGAAGAAAAGGGTGTCAGTCACACTGTACCTGCATAATTCTGTGCAAACTTCAACACTGTGAACACAGATGACAATATGATGATGAATTATTTATAGGAATAATTTCAGATTAACAGTGCACTGTTAAAAAATTACTGTAAATTTTACAGTATAATACTGGCAGCAGGGTTGCCAGCCAGTTACTGTAAAATTTACAGTAATTTAATTTACAGAATTTCCCTGTATTCTCTGATTACAGTAAATAACTGTATTTTTTTAAATTACAAAGGGTCAATTTACAGCAATATTCTGCAAATTTGAGTCAAACCAACACGTGACCCCAGAACGCATTGCAGTTTACAGCAATATGCTGTATTATTGGTGCCCTTTTTTTCGGCCTGTAAATATGTAAACTCAAGCCACATTTAACAAATGCCCCCGTTTCAAAAATATTGCTTCCAGTGTCTCAGCAGCCTTTGTGTTTGTCAGCATATCTTAGAACTTGTGTAAAAATCTATTGTTAAGAGTCTTCTAAACTCTCATCTCATCTGAGGCACCGCAGTTTAGAAAATGGATTTATAACGTACTTGCTCATTCTAAACATTTTTAACATTCTGAACAGCAAAGTTCTGAACGGCAGATTTAAGTGGTTATGACATGAGTTGAAGATAAGTTTAAGTGATTTTAGAATAATGTGGTGATCACCAGCTAAATCACAGATGCTTAAAATTAATTTAATACTACTAATAAAAGTAAATGACAAAAACCTTGCATTTGATATCCACGTACCAGATTTAGTGAGTTCTTTATCAAGATTTTCCTTCGTAAGAGTCAGACCTTTCTCATAGTCCATAAGGTTACCAACGTTCTCTTTCCGAACTCTGCTGTGGAAATGGTTGTACTGAGATGCGTATAGCTACAGAAGGAGAGAGAAGACTATTAAATAATAGTTACAGTTCACATTATTGCTGATGAGACAAATGTTCACAGACCTTTATGAAGTAGATAGGGTCACCAGTGAGTCGCCACATGCAAACAGATATGGACATCTAGGACAGAGAAGACTATTAAATATCAATTATATTCCACATTATTGCTGACGAGACAAATTTTCACAGACCTGTTGGGCGTAGAGATTATGTTCATAATCTAAGCGCTCCACAGCTTTTATCTCCTCCAGCTCCGTGATTTCCTGCTTCAGCTTTATGAGATCTTCAGCCTGTTCCTCCATCTTCTTCAGCTGCTCAGACTGTCATCAAATGGACTGGATCAGATCAGTGAAGTGCTCAACACTGGATGATTTCTCTTTATTTGTTCCCCACCCGCCAACTGGACAAAGTTACATTAAAAGCTACACTGCCTGGCCAAAAAAAAAATCAAAAAAAAATCGCTGTTTGTATTTTAATAGGCAAAAACTTAAGAGTCTATTACAACCATGTAGGAAGACACATCATGGCCATATTCCTGGATGACAATGCTTATCAGGGTTGATTTATCAAGCATGAAGAATCCTTTTGAACATGAATTGGCTGCTCTGAGCTCTGACTTTAACCTCAGTGTAAGTGTTTGGGATGTGCTGAAGGAGGCTTTACAGAGTGCTCACCTCTTGCATTATCGATACAAGATCTTGACCAAAAATGAATGCACCTTTTGATGGAAATAAATGTTGTGATGTTTTTTTTTTCCATTAAGAGGTGCATCAGTTTTTAAGATGGCATTCTAAGCGTTTGTCCAGTGCACTAAAGTCTGTCAAGCACCATTAGAGCGCCACCCTCAGGGTGAATAACGCGAGGACATTAGAATTCTGCCAAAAGTGAGTTTGATGTGTTCATATAAATGATTGTCATAAACAATCTGCACCACCCAACCCAACCAAAACAACATGAAAATATCAAGGATAAATTTGGCAGAGGATTATAAGTGATGAGTTATTATATCCAATATGATTAAGTAAAAAAAAAAAAGAATTTTTCTTTAAAATCCTGCTCATGATCCATGCTTAAGAGGTATTCAGATGCGTGTAATTTAATTAATATAGTTATATTATATTAATGTTATATTACAGTTATATATATACAATATTATATTTTACATTCATACATGCATATATATATATATATATATATATATATATATAAAATAAAAACCACTATTATAATATTTAAACATTTATTCAATTCACACTTGGATCTGCTTTTTTCCTTTTTATGACAGGACATTTTCTACACTATAATTTCTAAAATAAAATACACATGTGATATCTTATTAAATATTTTGCTTCAAATAATAAACAATATCATTCTTATTCTCAGTGAATAAAGATTATTTATTCAATAAAAAGATTGAAAAAATGATTTCAAAACCACCAATAGGTGGCGATGTGAACTAAGTAGGTTATGTAAATCGCCACTAAACGAAAGAAAGAGGAAGTAGAATTAATGTCTGTTTCCATGGGGAATCATGGATTCGTCGCTCGGTTGGGAATGTCTTGTGTGTTCACCGGGAACATACTCTGGATTGGCTGAACTTACTCCCTGATGCGTTTCTGGAACCAGCACACCTCGAGTAAGAGACGTTTGAGTTAATTAACCGAGAGTTCAGGGTATGTGTGACGCTAAGTTAACCTTGATTTCTGGAATCCACCCCTGAACTGGTGAGACCATTGCATTGCAAACACCAAATCACCCCACACACTTAAACCAATGCTCTCATTCACTCACACTCAAGGTATATTGTTTAGGCAAGATGATCAATACTGCCACCAACAGGACACCCAGAGCGATCCCGTATAATTTATTATTGGAGGGAAGAGTCTGCAAAAAAAAAAAATTCAAATAATAAAAAGAGGAACACTTCTCGAAGAAAGATCACAAAGCTTGAGTGAAGTTGTGGCCTAAAGTGCAAGAAGACGCATGATTTCAATCATTTCTCCACTCACCTTCCTCTGCTCTGATTGTTCAGTCTCTTGAATCTTCTTCATTCTCCTCTGGATCATCTGCTGCTCGTCTTTCTGTGTCTGAACCAGATGATGAAGATGATGATGATACACACAGAGAAATCATGAAATTTAGTGTTCGATCTACTGACAAAAAAATATTTGAATAATGAATGTAAGACCCCAAGAATTCTTTTTTTTTGTCTCCTGGCTCTTAGTCCATGTGTCAGCTTTAAAGGTAACACATTGCTTTCTCAAAAATAGGCAAAATTAACTAGCTGATTTATTTTTAAAAATTGTTTTTAAAAATGTAGCATTCTAAAATGGTAAATGTTGCATGGTTAAAAAGTATTATAACTAAAAACTATTAAAACTACGAAACACTGTCAAGCAGTCAAAGCATGTAATTTGAAGGTTGCTGGTTTGATTCCCACGCCGACAGGAATTGAAAGTGGGGATTGTGAATGAACAGCACTCTCTCCACCTTCGATACCATGACTAAAGTGCCCTTGAGCAAGACACCTAACCCCTGATTGCTCCCCTTGTAAGTCGCTTTGGATAAAAGCATCTGCTAAATGATGAGAAATGTAAATGTAATGTCTACTCGCCCTTCTAATCCGCATCTCAAGGAGGCCAAAGGCTACAACGTCTAGTGTCTGTTGCTAGAGCGTCTCTTGAGGTGAGAGGAGTGAGATTTATTCGCACGCAGGGCTGGGTGGGTTACTTTTAAAATGACTACAGATTACAAAATACAGGCTTTAAAAAGTCATTTGTAACGTGTTTCGTTACATTACTCAAGTTTAGTCACTTCATCTAAATACTTTAGAATACTTTGGAATATTAATAAGTGTGAAACAAACACAAAAAAGGTCATCGTGAGTTTTTATCTCACAATTCTGACTTTTTCCCTCAGAATTGTGTGATATAAAGTTGCAATTGTGAGTTATGAAGTCAGAATTATGAGATATAAACTCTCATACTCACATTTACACAATTGCAAGAAAAAAGTCAGTATTGCAAGTTTATATCTCCCAATTCTGACTTTATAACTTGCAATTGTGAGTTTAAATCTCGCAATTCTGAGAAAAAGAAGTCCGAATTGTGAAACACAAACTCATAATTGTGAGGAGAAGAAAAACAAATTGTGGGAAAAAGTTGCAGTGTCGAGTGAATTATACAATGACTCACAAAACATGAAAACAGTGGAAAACATTTAAAATGTGACTGTAATGAAATACAGTTACTCAAATTTTGTATTTTAAATACGTAACTAACTTATTGCCCAACCCAGCTCGCACAGCGACTATTAGCTGGCATCCGTTACACAGCCATACGTGCCAGCAGTTACTGACAGGAAGTGCCTCCACCCCTAACCCTAACCTGACTAAGCCTGTAAGCTCCACCTCTAATTCCAGCTTGAATCTGCTGGTCTGATGCTTCACATGGCTTCAGTTGGATCTATTGGGCTGCAGAAGAAGAATCTAAATACAGAAAATAAATGTCTCTGGGAGTCACAGTTGGGCAAATGTAACCAGTTTTTACAACACCATTTTATACAATCATGAAAACATATTTTTATATATAAAAGACAGCACTGAAAGGGGTAAAAGTGTAATTTTTCAAACAAATAACCCACTAAATAAACATCCGAGAACACCAGGTGCCATTTTTGTTTAAAAGACTTGAGACTTTTACCAGAAAAATCACCATTCTGGTTTTTCATTCAGAATTTTTCATTTTGCCGCCAATTCAACACTTCCTGTTTCTAAAGTC
The DNA here is from genome assembly GCA_037194245.1 of Opsariichthys bidens. Classification (NCBI taxonomy): domain Eukaryota; kingdom Metazoa; phylum Chordata; class Actinopteri; order Cypriniformes; family Xenocyprididae; genus Opsariichthys; species Opsariichthys bidens. The sequence goes on along the minus strand of CM074285.1, from coordinate 27,826,417 downwards.
TCTAATGTGTGACAAATAATCAAACTTTGATTTAAAGCCAAAAACATAACATACAGTACTTCTACCAACAATCTGATCCATCAAGATCTCCGTCACTTACCTGTGAGTGAATATCAGATCTGGTCGTTGATTTCAGAGTCTCTGAAACGAAGTGCTGTTTGATGAAGCTTCCTGTCCGTGTGATAATTTCACACATTCTGAAATCTTTTATGCAGTGATGCTGTAGCTCCACCCATAATCATGAACATGGAGCAGTTCCTATTTCCTGCAGTGTCAGAAACTTTTAGAATATCAAGTTTTGCCAGATTAAACAACTGCAGCTTGATAGAAACGGCACTAAACATGTTTTACAGTGAAATGTAAAACAATACAATATATAAAGTCATTTGACAAGTAGCAAAAATAAATGAAGGCCTGTTTAAAAAAAAGTGAGCACACAAAGTCTAATATCTCATAGGTTTACATGCAGGGCTGGGTGGGTTACTTTTCAAATGTGTTTCACTACAGATTACAAAATACATGCTTTAAAAAGTCATTTGTAACGTATTTCGTTACATTACTCAAGTTTAGTCACTTCATCTAAATACTTTAGAATACTTTGGAATACTAATAAGTGTGAAACAAACACAAAAAAGGTCATTGAGAGTTTTTATCTCACAATTCTGACTTTTTCCCTCAGAATTGTGTGATATAAAGTTGCAATTGTGAGTTATAAAGACAGAATTATGAGATATAAACTGACAATATGGAGAAAAGTCAGAATTATGACATATAAACTCGCAATATTGAGAAAAGTCAGAATTATGAGATATAAACTGAAAATATTGAGAAAAGTCTGAATTATGAGATATAAACTCACAATATTGAGAAAAGTCTGAATTATGAGATATAAACTGAAAATATTGAGAAAAGTCAGAATTATGAGATATAAACTCACAATATTGAGAAAAGTCAGAATTATGAGATATAAACTCACAATATTGAGAAAAGTCAGAATTATGAGATTTAAACTGAAAATATTGAGAAAAGTCTGAATTATGAGATATAAACTCACAATATTGAGAAAAGTCAGAATTATGAGATTTAAACTGAAAATATTGAGAAAAGTCTGAATTATGAGATATAAACTCACAATATTGAGAAAAGTCAGAATTATGAGATATAAACTGAAAATATTGAGAAAAGTCTGAATTATGAGATATAAACTGACAATATTGAGAAAAGTCAGAATTATGAGATATAAACTGAAAATATTGAGAAAAGTCTGAATTATGAGATATAAACTCACAATATTGAGAAAAGTCAGAATTATGAGATATAAACTCACAATATTGAGAAAAGTCAGAATTATGAGATATAAACTGACAATATTGAGAAAAGTCTGAATTATGAGATATAAACTCACAATATTGAGAAAAGTCAGAATTATGAGATATAAACTCACAATATTGAGAAAAGTCAGAATTATAAGATATAAACTGAAAATATTGAGAAAAGTCTGAATTATGAGATATAAACTCACAATATTGAGAAAAGTCAGAATTATGAGATATAAACTGAAAATATTGAGAAAAGTCTGAATTATGAGATATAAACTCACAATATTGAGAAAAGTCAGAATTATGAGATATAAACTGAAAATATTGAGAAAAGTCTGAATTATGAGATATAAACTCACAATATTGAGAAAAGTCAGAATTATGAGATATAAACTCGCAATATTGAGAAAAGTCAGAATTATGAGATATAAACTCGCAATATTGAGAAAAGTCAGAATTATGAGATATAAACTGAAAATATTGAGAAAAGTCAGAATTATGAGATATAAACTGAAAATATTGAGAAAAGTCTGAATTATGAGATATAAACTCACAATATTGAGAAAAGTCAGAATTATGAGATATAAACTGAAAATATTGAGAAAAGTCAGAATTATGAGATATAAACTCACAATATTGAGAAAAGTCAGAATTATGAGATAAACTCACAATATTGAGAAAAGTCTGAATTATGAGATATAAACTCACAATATTGAGAAAAGTCAGAATTATGAGATATAAACTGACAATATTGAGAAAAGTCAGAATTATGAGATATAAACTCACAATATTGAGAAAAGTCAGAATTATGAGATATAAACTCGCAATATTGAGAAAAGTCAGAATTATGAGATATAAACTGAAAATATTGAGAAAAGTCTGAATTATGAGATATAAACTCACAATATTGAGAAAAGTCAGAATTATGAGATATAAACTCACAATATTGAGAAAAGTCAGAATTATGAGATATAAACTCACAATATTGAGAAAAGTCAGAATTATGAGATATAAACTCACAATATTGAGAAAAGTCTGAATTATGAGATATAAACTCACAATATTGAGAAAAGTCAGAATTATGAGATATAAACTCACAATATTGAGAAAAGTCAGAATTATGAGATATAAACTCACAATATTGAGAAAAGTCAGAATTATGAGATATAAACTCACAATATTGAGAAAAGTCTGAATTATGAGATATAAACTCACAATATTGAGAAAAGTCAGAATTATGAGATATAAACTGAAAATATTGAGAAAAGTCTGAATTATGAGATATAAACTCACAATATTGAGAAAAGTCAGAATTATGAGATATAAACTCGCAATATTGAGAAAAGTCAGAATTATGAGATATAAACTGAAAATATTGAGAAAAGTCAGAATTATGAGATATAAACTCGCAATATTGAGAAAAGTCAGAATTATGAGATATAAACTGAAAATATTGAGAAAAGTCAGAATTATGAGATATAAACTCGCAATATTGAGAAAAGTCAGAATTATGAGATATAAACTGAAAATATTGAGAAAAGTCAGAATTATGAGATATAAACTCACAATATTGAGAAAAGTCAGAATTATGAGATATAAACTGAAAATATTGAGAAAAGTCAGAATTATGAGATATAAACTGAAAATATTGAGAAAAGTCAGAATTATGAGACATAAACTCGCAATATTGAGAAAAGTCAGAATTATGAGATATAAACTGAAAATATTGAGAAAAGTCAGAATTATGAGATATAAACTCACAATATTGAGAAAAGTCAGAATTATGAGATATAAACTCACAATATTGAGAAAAGTCAGAATTATGAGATATAAACTCGCAATATTGAGAAAAGTCAGAATTATGAGATATAAACTGAAAATATTGAGAAAAGTCAGAATTATGAGATATAAACTGAAAATATTGAGAAAAGTCAGAATTATGAGATATAAACTCACAATATTGAGAAAAGTCAGAATTATGAGATATAAACTGAAAATATTGAGAAAAGTCTGAATTATGAGATATAAACTCACAATATTGAGAAAAGTCAGAATTATGAGATATAAACTCGCAATATTGAGAAAAGTCAGAATTATGAGATATAAACTGAAAATATTGAGAAAAGTCAGAATTATGAGATATAAACTCGCAATATTGAGAAAAGTCAGAATTATGAGATATAAACTGAAAATATTGAGAAAAGTCAGAATTATGAGATATAAACTGAAAATATTGAGAAAAGTCAGAATTATGAGATATAAACTGAAAATATTGAGAAAAGTCAGAATTATGAGATATAAACTGAAAATATTGAGAAAAGTCAGAATTATGAGATATAAACTCACAATATTGAGAAAAGTCAGAATTATGAGATATAAACTCACAATATTGAGAAAAGTCAGAATTATGAGATATAAACTGAAAATATTGAGAAAAGTCAGAATTATGAGATATAAACTGAAAATATTGAGAAAAGTCAGAATTATGAGATATAAACTCACAATATTGAGAAAAGTCAGAATTATGAGATATAAACTCGCAATATTGAGAAAAGTCAGAATTATGAGATATAAACTGAAAATATTGAGAAAAGTCAGAATTATGAGATATAAACTGAAAATATTGAGAAAAGTCAGAATTATGAGATATAAACTACAATATTGAGAAAAGTCAGAATTATGAGATATAAACTGAAAATATTGAGAAAAGTCAGAATTATGAGATATAAACTCACAATATTGAGAAAAGTCAGAATTATGAGATATAAACTGAAAATATTGAGAAAAGTCAGAATTATGAGATATAAACTCACAATATTGAGAAAAGTCAGAATTATGAGATATAAACTCACAATATTGAGAAAAGTCAGAATTATGAGATATAAACTCACATACTAAACTCACAACTGCAAGAAATTTATATCTCTGAATTCTGACTTTATAACTTGCAATTGTGAGTTTAAATCTCGCAATTCTGAGAAAAAGAAGTCAGAATTGTGAAACACAAACTCACAATTGTGAGCAAAAAAACAAATTGTGAGAAAAAGTCGCAGTGACGAGTGAATTATAAAATGACTCCCAAAACATGAAAACAGTGGAAAACATGAAACTGAACTCGTCTTTTTCAGACGGTCAGAGTCAGAGAATCACCAATCGCTGTTTAAATGACATTAAAACTCAAAGTAATCACTTTGGTAATCTAAAACACTTTTCAGATGGAACTGTAATCTGATTACCACCCATTTAAAATCAAACACAGTCACTCAAATTTAGTATTTTAAATACGTAACCAAGTGACTTGTATTTCGTTACTCCCCGACCCTGATTACAAAACAGATATTGGTAAAGTTATAAGATAATTCAAGTCATCTTTTCCTGACATTTACCTGCTGTCAGTCGATGTTACAAGAAAGATGGTTTCAAATCACTCGAGTTGCTTTTCAAGTCACTTGCTTTACATACTACGCTAAACATTATATCCAAAATCAACGTCTTTTTTTTTTATCTGTAAAGTGGCATTACCGAAAAATGCTCTTCGTTCAGCATACATACCCGACTTATCAGTAATAAAACGAAAATAGTCCTGTCAACTATTTTCATGATCAGTTTTTATTAGTCATCGAAAAGCCCTTTAACATCACGTCATTAGTTTCAAACAGAAAGTACTGTCCATATATTTATTACCATCAACAATGTTAAAAAATGCTATTCCTACCATTGTTGCCTTTTGTCTGATTTCAGAGGCCACAGGGAGCTGCTTCAACAGCCATACAATTCTTAAAACAGGAATACTCAAAGTCATTTATCATAATGCATATAAAAAGTGTGTGCCACTGATCAATTCATATGATAAAATGATCCGTTTTAAGAAATCATTGTGCAGTATGCAGCATAAACCACTCATTCATTTAACTTCTTGTAAACTATGTGCTTGTATGACAATAGACAACTGATCTTAGTGGAAAATTACTGTATGTTGTTTCCAAATAGCATTTTACTAGCTGGACGTGTCTCTTAAACCAAATGTGCTAAATGTCTAATCAACATCCTGCTGTTTCTTAGAAACAGTCCCTCCAGTCACGCCATCTGCGCTGGAAAATACATAGTGGTTCTTCATGAGGCTGTGTGGTAGGACTGGGTGTGGCGGGCATGAGATAAATAAAATCAAAAAGTATTCGTACTCCACCAGATTCTTGTTCCACATCTCCCCAAGTACAACATTTTTGTTGCTTAACTGTTTGTAGAATGAGTAGATTTGCTGTGTTATTCGTTGAGAGGTGTTCAGTTACTTTACTTTTACTTCTCCAAGTTGTTATTTGTTTGGAGTTTAATATTTCATTTGCTTCAATATCAGTAGCATTGTTGGAAATTGACATGTGAGACATCGTCAGAATCGGAATAAGCCCAGGAATAAAAAGACATAGAGGAAACAAAATTTGGACAATGTTTTCAAAACTTTTAACCGTTTGAATGAAAGCCCAACTATGTCCCCTAGAGGTAACTTTATGTATATAAGTTTCTTATTATTGTCTGGACAAGTCCAGACATGCCTGTATCAGTATCAAGAGGCTGTATATTGGTGTAGAAGCTGACTTGTTCTGAATGCCAGAGTATGAAGTACTGCATGTTAGTGTTGTTCCTGTGAGTGAATGATCAAGAAGTTATCAGTTTTATGTTCTAAGCTGTTCAACTTAAATGTTTTGTACATACTGTTATTGTCATTTGTGATCTGTCCCAGTTCAAATAATTTCTTTTCAAATAATAATTTGAAAATTTGAAGTAGTTTGAAAAGCGTGAAGTTTGAAATAGTTTAGGTTTTAGTTTAGAAGTTTTCATAGATAGATTGATAGATTGATAGATCGATAGATAGATAGGTCGGTCGGTCGGTCGGTCGATAGATAGATTGATACATGAGTTTGAATGAGTTTAAATGGCTTGGAATAGCAGCTTCATTGAGTTTAATTGGCTGTTTATATTTGAAACATGACAGTTGGAGTTTGAACAGTCTTGGCTCATCTGAACATTCCGTCAATGAAAGTCAATGGGATTTTTCCAAGTTTTAATCAGGATTTTTTTAGGAAAACCGTATCAGTCTGAAAAGATATAGCAACCCGAGTCAGAACAGGCTGAAGGTCTGGTCCGAGTTTGGTGGTTGTAGCTTGAGAAATTTAGTCTAAGAAGAATAATAATAAGCTTAAGCAGCAGAACAGTAAGTTGGCTCTTTCAAGCCATCTTAATAAGTATATTTTCATGTAAATTGCATGCTAACCAAGTACATGTGAAGTCAAATGCTGACACTTGTTTAATACACCATAGCTGTGTATGTTCCACATTATAAGCTAGATGTTTAGGTTAACTTTATACACCTATTTATGATATATATATATATATATATATATATATATATATATATATATATATATATATATATATATATATATGATGCACTTGAATGCAGCTATTTAAATGCAACTTCAAAGCACTTAACCAAAGTAATGTGAAGTTTTGGTTTACAGATACTACTTGATATTTGACACTTCCTTTCACATGGTTCCTTTAGTAATGTGTTAAATTACCCACCATATTCCTACCTAAATTTAAAATCAGCACTGGACAAAATATTTAGCACCGCCTTTTATGCTTAACTTGAACAAGAAAAAAAAAAATCCTTCTAAAATATATGAAACGTCATAGATTGCATTAAATTGAACTTTCTCGTGCATGTCAACACATTGTTACAACACTAATTTTATAGAACCTTATTCTAAGTGATGAGTGATTCTTTTTAGAATTAGAAGGTTCTATCTGCAATTTGACCTGTTCCAAAAATCCACATGTATACATTTGAGAGGATTTTGATATTGTACAGTTACGCCGTGTCTACACCAAACGGGAGCGGCTCGTCAACAGACTTAAGAACCCATTATAATCAGTGATAATATCTACACTGCCTGCGGCACGACGCGACAAATTCCCGAGAGTAAATGCATTCCCCGTTCTGACGTAGTCCAAGCGCTTTGCACCGGCTTGTCGCGTTCAGTGTAGGCAGCTTTTACCTCATATTTACACTGCACGCATCTGTGGCGCGTTACGGCTGCGACACAGCTACCGGAATCGATCTGCGGCCACTAGTCAATCCAGAATCCTCCCAGAAGCGATTAGATAGATAGACAGATAGACAGACAGGTAGATAGATAGATTGATTCTTTATATTAATCCCTCATAGGAAATTATATTTGTTACAGTAGCAGCAATCACATAGTCCTTGCACATAGAACAAACAACCAAAGATCTATCTACCAGACTACAAACTTGCAATCAAACATATAATACCCTATAATATATAAGCTAAAAACATACTGTACGATAATAATATAAAAAAACCCTAATATACAAATAGCAGCAACATGATCTGCCCTGTGATCATAAAGCAAAAAACATGAATAAAAAGGTAAAGAAAAAAAATATATAAATAATAATTATTGCTCATTATAAAGCCTGTACTGTAACACTGTACTTTTCAAAATGGCTACTACTATAACGGATCAGGATGATGAGAGGAATCAGTCATACTAAGCATTTTTCTAGATTAAGGGGTTCAAAAGTTATAGCTGTTTAAATGTTTTTCAACTGCTGTTGGCACTACAGAGTTAGTCTTAGAGATCCTAAAGTTGGTCAGATTACTTTTCGATACTATATCCACAATTGTGCCAAATTTCATCATTTTTCTGCATATGCTTCATAGGGCTGCCATTGACTACCATTAAGGATGAAGAATACATTTATGCACCGCATGTTGTATTCAGTAGTTTCATATTAGATCATTCTTTTGCATCATTTCCTGCCACTGTATGAGTCACACTGAGTTTCAAAGAACAACATCCATAGACATATATACACAACATCAAGCATTCAGGCTCTGTGGTCCAACGAATTGAGCCAATTGCTCATGCACAGTCACCAGGCTCTTGAGTAGAGTTTTCAGTGTGAGAATGCGTTTACAAAAAACATCTTTAGTAAGTTAACCAGATTAGCATGCAAAGCTAACTTAATGCCAATGCCTAAATAACCCAGTTTAATTTGTAGATAAACACTAGACAAAGTAGATACTACAATGAAACAACTGAGAACTCAATGAAGTCTGCTCCGGGACCGGAGAAGTCGTCACGCACGGACAGATCAGGACTATTATTGGATGTATGGAGTCCAGTGGATTACAGTAATCCAGAGCTGAACACTGCTGCTCATATAGTGCACTGTACAGATCTGCTGGTCAAGATGGACACGAGGATCCTCACTGTGTTTCTGCTGCTGTTCACTCAAGGTACAAAGTGTTTGTGTGACTTTCTGTGTGTGTGTGTGTTAGAGATCCAACAAAAAAGTGTTCTAAGAACATTGTTCTAACGTTCTCATTAAGGTTTGAAAGGTTATGAGAACGTTTTTTCTTGGTTGTACGAACGTTAAGGGAACAATGTAGTTTATCATTCTTCAAACGTTGTGGGAATGTTACTTTTGAGTGTTCTCTGAACCTTCTGAAACAAGCATGAACATTTAAAAAAAAAAATCCGTCCAGCTACATCTTATATACATGAAAAACGTCCATGGACAATAAATAATGCTAAATAATAATAATAAAAAATAATGTTTCTGTGCAAAAGTTTTGAGAACATTATTAAGATGAAAGACCAGAGAACTTTGAACGTCAGCCAAAGTTCTGAGTCCCTCAGAGGCGGTTTCCAGGAACTGGACTGTCGTGGACTACAGCAGTTCTTCATCTGACGTGTTCAGGAACTTCATGTCATCTGAAGTGATCTCTGACACTGGACTGAAACTACCAGCTTTGAGTTCGTATTTTGCGATTTAACAATTACGTCACAATCACTGAGGATTTTACCTGTGGATGAAGATAAAAAAAAGTTTAAATGAAAGAACTAAAAATGTGCAGAGTTGTTCGTTTATGGGAAATTAAATGTGAGCGCTTTATCTTCATGATTTTGATCCTTCAAAAAAAAAAACGGATGGATGGATGGATAGATAGATACAGACAGACATATAGATGGATAGATAGACGGATAGACAGATAGAGATGGATAGATAGATATAGATGGATAGATATATAGAGACTTATAGATAGATAGATAGATAGATAGATAGATAGATAGATAGATAGATAGATAGATAGATAGATAGATAGATAGATAGAGACTGATTGATAGATAGATAGAGTCAGATAGATAGATGGATGGACATAGATAGATAGATAGATAGATAGATGGATAGATAGACATAGATAGATAGATAGATAGATAGATAGATAGATAGATAGATAGATAGATAGATAGATAGATAGATAGATAGATAGATAGATAGATAGATAGACGGATGGACATAGATAGATATATAGATGGATAGATAGACATAGATAGATAGATAGATAGATAGACATAGATAGATAGATGGATAGACATAGATGGATAGATAGACAGATAGCCATAGATAGATGGATAGATATATAGATGGATAGATAGACGGATGGACATAGATAGATAGAAAGATAGACATAGATGGATAGATAGACGGATAGACATAGATAGATGGATAGATATATAGATGGATAGATAGACGGATGGACATAGATAGATAGAAAGATAGACATAGATGGATAGATAGACGGATAGACATAGATAGATAGATAGATAGATAGATAGATAGATAGATAGATAGATAGATAGATAGATAGATAGATAGATAGATAGATAGATAGACGGATGGACATAGATAGATAGATGGATAGACATAGATGGATAGATAGACGGATGGACATAGATAGATAGAAAGAGACATAGATGGATAGATAGACGGATAGACATAGATAGATAGATAGATAGATAGATAGATAGATAGATAGATAGATAGATAGATAGATAGATAGATAGATAGATAGATAGAATGACAGATGGGTAGATGGACTTCTTCAATAATGTATCTCTCTCTGATCTCTCACAGGTTTCATTGGTGTTTACACACAAGAAGTGAGTATAAATGTGTGTGTGTGGGTGGGTATTCCCTACATTATGAGGACCAAATGTCCCCACAGGTATAATAATACTAGTAAATCTTGACATTGTGGGGACATTGGACGTTGGTCCCCATGAGGAAACAAGCTTATAAATCATACAGAATGATCTTTTTTGCAAATGTAAAATAGCAGAACATGTTCTGTGATGGGTAGGTTTAGAGGGACAGAATGAACAGTTTGTACAGTATAAAAACCATTACGCCTATGGAATGTCCCCATAAACCATGAAAACACCACGTGTGTGTGTGTGTGTGTGTGTGTGTAAGGAGCCATGGTCTTATGAAGAGGAGGAGGAGGATGGTGTGAAGGAAGTGACAGAGAATCAGACGCCGGCGGGCTGCAACTGTGACTGTCAGGAGTTTCGACCCACCGGAACTCCAGCCTGGACCTCCATCAGCACCACGCCGTCCACACCCATCAGCCCCTACCAGAACTGCATGCCGGGTCAGTGTCTCGTGTTTCCTGTTAGCTTGTGTGTCGAGTGGCAGAAACATGCAACTGTTTCAGGGCGCGAAGCCAAGAGGCTTTAGAGCGATTACACGAGAAACGATCATCCGTGATGCAGCAGCTAAAACACACGAACTGACCGAGCGGCGGATGGCAGCCTCCAAATACTAAACGACCAGGAACAAGAGGACCACGCGGACGGTCCGCGGGAGCCGACGAGAGCCGAGCGAGACGCCGTCAGAACGGCAAAGCAGTGACTTTGAGAGAGGGTAGAGAGTGCCAGCGGATAATCTCATGACTAATGAACGTGATGCCCAGATTACCGGGCCTGAAATAGTGTGTCCCGCACCTCACAAACTGCTGGAGATCCACACGTGCCAACGAACGGGACTCCCGATCTCCGTTCAGGCCGGGGGAGACTCATAAAATTAGGATAAAGTCATGCATTTGTGTTCGTATTCTGGTTAAAAATACAGCTGGAAGCCAACTTTCCAATCCAAACCCTTTCCCTTCCTGGTATTTTCCCATTTCCTCAGTTTGACTTCCAGGAACAGGATGTTTCTTGCATAATGTGAATCACATTTTGAGCTCATTTTGAGGATGACCTGATGGTTTCCATGCAGAGTGTCCCTACCACAAACCGCTGGGATTCGAGGCCGGATCGGTGTTGGCGGAGCAGCTCACCTGTTCCAACCAGGAGCAGTACATCGGCTGGTTTTCCTCCTGGACCCCGAACAAAGCCAGACTCAACAGTCAGGGGTTTGGGTGAGTGTCTCAGAAACAAGTGCGCTTGATTCTATTAAGTGTGCTCTTGTAGTGCACTTCAAATCTTAAAAGTATACTTTAAGAAACTGTACTTGCATAATAGTGAATCACACAAGAAAAGGTCACTTACAGACATTTTTAAGTGCACTTATTGTGAGTTTATATCTCATAATTCTGACTTTATAACTCACAACTGCAACTTTATATCACGCAATTCTTAGGTAAAAAGTCAGAATTGTGAGATAAAAACTCACAATGACCTTTTTTGTGTTTGTTTCACACTTATTAGTATTCCAAAGTATTCTAAAGTATTTAGATGAGGTGACTAAACTCGAGTAATGTAACGAAACACGTTACAAATGACTTTTTAAAGCCTGTATTTTGTAATCTGTAGTGAAATACATTTTAAAAGTAACCGACCCAGCCCTGCTCATGGTGTCTCATAACAGTTGAGAACACTGAGATGTTCCTAAGATTATCGTAAGAAGAATTTTTAGTATATCAAGTGCAAAATTAGTGCGTGAAAATAGGGCACTAAGTGTGTTTTTCATCTGGGTAAGTAAGTGCTCGCTTTTCTCAAAGGTGATCAGGTTTTTGCCCTAAACTAAACCAGTCTGAAATTCCAGCTTGGAATTCACCATGATCACTATTCAACTTTTATGGGTGACGTTTAAATACACTGAGAGGTCACTGATGCCGAACTCTGTCTCCTCAGCTGCGCCTGGCTGTCCAAACTCCAGGACACGAATCAGTGGCTTCAGATCGACCTCCAGGACACGAAGGTGGTCTCGGGTATCATGACTCAAGGTCGCTGCGATGCGGACGAATGGACCACCAAGTACAGCCTGCAGTACCGAACCCACGACAGCCTCAACTGGATCTATTACAAGGACCAGACCGGGAATAACAGGGTAAAAGCCTCAGTAAACCAGGGTGTTTGAGGAACGATTCATCGACTTTTAACCTCTATTAGCTCTTGTTGTTCCTTTGGCGAACATGTAGAGAGTAAATGCCAGAAATGTGCGATGTTTTACCTGGAGAACGAGTCCTGACGTAGTTTAAGAAATAGATAAACGGATGGACGGATAATGTATGCCATCTCCTTGAGAACTATTGAAGGGTTCGTTCACCCAAAAATGAAGTTTCTGCCATTAATTCTGTCGTTCTACACCCGTAAGATCTTCGTTCATCTTCAGAACACAAATGAAGATATTTTTGATGAGATCCGATGGTTCGGTGAGTCTCTATTGACACTTTCAATGTCCAGAAAGACACTAAAACATATTTAAAACAGGTCATGTGACTACAGTGGCTCAACATTAATGTTATAAAGCGACGAGAAAAAAACAAAATAACGACTTTATTCAACAATATCTAGTGATGGACGATTTCAAAACACTGAAGCTTTGCGAATCTTTTGATTCGAATCAGTGGTTCGGAGCGTGAATCAAACTGCCAAAGTCACATGAACTATTGAAATTTCGAATCACTTCTGACGTAACGAAGCCTCGTTTACTGAAATCACGTGACTTTGGCTGATTCGAAACAAAAGATTCATAAAGCTTCGCGAATCAGTGTTTTGAAATCGACCATCACTCGATATTGTTGAATAATGTTAGTTTTTTTGACGCACAAAAAGTATTCTCGACGCTTTATAACATTGATGTTGACCCACTGTAGTCACATGACCTGTTTCAAATATGTTTTAGTGTCTTTCTGGCAATAGATATTTCGGGAACAAAATATCTTAAATATCGAAAATATCGTATTCGAAACAAAAGATTCGTAAAGCTTCATGAATCTTCGTCCATCACTAGATATTGTTGAATAAAGTCGTTATTTTGTTTTTTCTCGTCGCTTTATAACATTAATGTTGACCCACTGTAGTCACATGACCTGTTTTAAATATGTTTTAGTGTCTTTCTGGCAATAGATATTTCGGGAACAAAATATCTTAAATATCGAAAATATCGTATTCGAAACAAAAGATTCGTAAAGCTTCATGAATCTTCGTCCATCACTAGATATTGTTGAATAAAGTCGTTATTTTGTTTTTTCTCGTCGCTTTATAACATTAATGTTGACCCACTGTAGTCACATGACCTGTTTTAAATATGTTTTAGTATCTTTCTGGACATTGAAAGTGTCAATAGAGACTCACTGAACCATCGGATCTCATCAAAAATATCTTCATTTGTGTTCTGAAGATGAACGAATGTCTTACGGGTGAAGAATGACTAATTAATGACAGAATTATCATTTCTATGTAAATTAACCCTTCACAGTAAAAACCCCAGAGTTAAATCAACTCTGCTCAGAGAACATTTGCTCCCTCTCTAAATAGTGTTAAAGTAACACTGAAGCAGAGTTAAAATTAATGAGATCATTAAGCGATGATTGGACATTATTGATGAACGCCTGCTGTTAACAAGCAGAATCACTAAAGAATAGAGAAACACAAGAACTACAACTGATGAAATCAACTGAAGATAAAAGACATTGTGTGACTTTAACACTATTTAGAGAGGGACCAAATGTGATCTGAGCAGAGTTGACTTAACTCTGGGGTTTTTACTGTGTTTATGTACCCTAACAACAACAACAACAACTATTCACACAGATGGTGCAGACAAATTTTAGCTTGTTGATCGTTTGTGTTCGTCTCTCAGGTGTTCTACGGAAACACGGACCGATCCTCCACGGTCCAGAACCTGCTGCGTCCGCCCATCGTGACGCGGTACCTCCGGATCCTTCCTCTGGGATGGCACACACGCATCGCCATTCGCATGGAGCTGCTGATGTGCATGAACAAGTGCGTCTGATCCATGAGCGTCAGAAGCTTCATGTCCCGCAGCACTGAAGTCACATACGATCAGTTTGACACATTCCCTTATAACCGTAGCTTCTGTACTTACAAAATTGAACCAGTAACCACTTTTGATGGAGAGATAGTGTTTTTAATTTCCATTCCTGTAATGACCAATGAATAAATTTTCAGTTTATCACAGACGTGAACGTTCAACATCCCGAGCTTCTTCAAAAGTGAAGCCACAACATCAAAAATAAACTATAATCGTCTAAAAAAAAAAGTGTTCAGTCCAGATTAAACACAAATCCATCTGAGAGACTTTACTGAAGGAAGTCATTTCAAATAAAACTGACAAAATGTATCGTGGGAGATGATTGTGTGTCCTCTGGGGATCAATTTGACCTTTGACCTTTGTCCATTGTCAATCACGTGCACAATTTAGCGAATCAAACGAGCGAAATAGTCAATAGAGTAGAAGAGGCCATGTAACATTTTTGGCATTTCTGCCTGTATCTTGGAGTTCTTTTAAACCGGTTTGTTCAAAATGTGATTAAAACTAGTTACACGTGTCAGATATTGAATGACGGATCTGTTATCTTTGCAGTAAAAACTGAAAATGTGTGGATTAGTTTCAAACTCGAGGAGTGATTTGTTACAATCAGTAGAAACTGGACATTATGAAATTAGCTTTTTATTCAACACAGACTTTGTGTAACAAAAATTTGGACAATTTTGCTCATTTTACATCCCTCAATTTGTCCAGGAGTGTCCAATCCTGCTCCTGGATTTGTTCATTGTTCCTGATTGGAGAAATTTGGAAGTGTTTTCCCTACACGATTTAGCAAAAGAGTAAATTGTCAGGTTTTTTTCCTGTATGTCCTGTGCGGGATTTACTGGCACATCTGCCTTTATAACCAGACGCCAGCCATTCTCAATCAAACCTTTAAAGTCTTAATAAAAATGAATCATCTGATCCTAGAAGACTTCTGTGTCCATGTGACTTAATGTATCATGTTTATGTGTCAGTGAAATGAATGTGAAAAATAGAAATTCGGTGGTTTCACAAGTCATCTCACACATTGTGTGAAATGTTCAATAACTCTGAAGTTGAGTGGTGATTTTACAGAATCAGATTACAGAGCGAGAGAGAGAGAGAGAGAGAGACAGAGAGAAAGAGAGAGAGAGAGAGAGACAGAGAGAGAGGGGGGGAGAGGGAGCGAGAGAGAGAGAAAGGGAGAGAGAGAGAGAGAAGAGAGAGAGAGACAGAGAGAGAGAGAAAGGGGGGGGGGAGAGACAGAGAGAGAGAGAGAGAGAGAGAGAGACAGAGAGAGAGGGGGGGGAGAGGGAGCGAGAGAGAGAGAAAGGGAGAGAGAGAGGGGGGGGAGAGAAAGACGGAGAGAGAGAGAGACGAGAGAGAGGGAGAGAGAGAAAGAGAGAGAGTGAGAGAGAGAGAGGGGGGAGGGAGGGAGAGAGACGGAGAGAGAGAGAGAGAGAGAGACAGAGAGAGACGGAGAGAGAGAGGGGGGGAGAGGGAGAGAGAGAGAGAGGGAGGGAGAGAGAGAGGGAGAGAGAGAGAGAGGGAGGGAGAGAGAGAGGGAGAGACAGAGAGAGAGAGAGAGAGAGAGGGAGGGAGAGAGGGAGAGACAGAGAGAGAGAGAGGGGGGGGAGAGAAAGACGGAGAGAGAGAAAGACGAGAGAGAGAGGGAGAGAGAGAAAGAGAGAGAGGGAGAAAGAGCGAGAGAGAGCGAGAGAGAGACAGAGAGAGAGAGAGAGAGAGAGAGACAGAGAGAGAGAGACAGTGTTCACAGTAAAACAAATGCTGGGTTTAGAAACGACCCAAATTGGGTTGAAAATGGACAAACCCAATGGTTGGGTTAAATATTTGCACAACCTGCTGGGTAGTTTTTATTTAACTCAATTATTGATAAAAATGACAACATGTCTGGCTTGAAATGAACCCGAAATATGTTGGAAATTAAAAATCAGACACATAATTACTAGAGGTGACCATAATAACCAAATAATAAGCAATCTAATAAATGTTTATTCAATTATTATTCATTAAACTTATTAATGAATGTTAATTTCCGACATGTGTTGGGTTCATTTAAGCAACAATACAGTCATTTTTGAACAATAGTTGAGTTAAATAAAACTACCCAACCGCTGGGTTTGTCCATTTTCAACCCAACTTGGGTTGTTTTTAACCCAGAGTGTATAAGAGTTTAGAATTAGAGCTGTACGATAATGGTTAAACTGATAATCACGGTTATTTTGCTCAAAATTATAATCACGATTCACCCAGACGGCCTGTAGGTGGCACTATGATATGATAACTTCATTGGACTGTAAATCAATACAAAACGAGTGGTTTACTTTGTAATCTGCATTCTGAGCGACACAATTCGTTTGCAAATGAGAAAGATTCAGATTGTCCTGCCAAGTCGTAAACAAGAATAATGCCCTTTGATATTAAAAACAACTGTAAGACTGATGCCGGGCTGTCTGGACCAAGAGATGACCTCTCTCCGAG
Source organism: Opsariichthys bidens (assembly GCA_037194245.1). Classification (NCBI taxonomy): domain Eukaryota; kingdom Metazoa; phylum Chordata; class Actinopteri; order Cypriniformes; family Xenocyprididae; genus Opsariichthys; species Opsariichthys bidens. The sequence goes on along the minus strand of CM074285.1, from coordinate 27,809,465 downwards.
ACAACAAAGGACATTAACGTTTGGACTCTCTCTTGCAAAATTAGCATCCCCATCTGAGAAATCACACCTCAGTGTTGTCGTAATTTACATTTCATTTCCTTCTCTCCCTCTCCGTGTTGAGATCACCCAAAAATCTATGGTTGAATGTGAACAATTAGCATACAACACTAGACATGTGAAATGAAACTGGTGCAATGGTCCCATCCCCACAGAAGCAAACCAAAAGGTCATGAAGGTTTTAAGAGTTTAGAGATATTTGTGACGAGCAGGGCTCGGTGAAGTGATCGCGTCTCCCTCCCTCCCTCTCTCTCTCTCTCTCTCTCGAGCGATCGAGTTACAACAACTTCCTGCTTCATGGCGAAACATCAAACTTTGTCAGGCCGCCATGGACACGGCCTTCAACGAAAACTCAAAATCTTTGCAATTTAACATCACTAAGGCCTTAAGATTAGACTGGCCAAATATGATGTCGACCTGGGCTGCGTTTCCCAAAAGCATCGTAAGTTGATCGTAAAAACGATCGTACGACTGATCTTAATATTATGGTCTGTTTCCCAAAAGCATCATAGCTTAAGTAGCACTTGAAAATCTTCGTAGAACTACGAGTGCTCTGGAGTAATCGTACATCCCCAAAGTGCATCGTAAGAAGACAGATTTATGAGGACACCTGCAGGACAACCGGCAGATTACACTTTTATCTAGATTTAACACACTGCAGTGTGAGTAATATAATCAGTCCCTCCAGAAAAACGCGATTATGCGATCGCTTGATTTCATGCATAATCAGCCAAAGTCCGCATATTTACGCGGGGGTCGCATTTTTTCAAATATGCCGCACTTTCGCCGCATAAATTGCCGATTTCAGCAAGAAAATATGCGGGGCTAGCATGATTTCATAATCCCTGTATTTTCGTTGCAAAAAAGTCTCATATATCTTAGCAGAAAGTTGAAAAATGTTGCGTTTACTTCACACAAGTAAAGCACCATTATTTTCTCCCTGTTGCCATGGGAACCTTATGAAGTGACGTAATGACGCGACGTGAACGTAAACCCCGCGGTGAAACCATGATGAAGCGCGCCAATAATTCTCATTTGCCAACAAAAATAAGCTCAAAAGACCGCGCGAAGCAGTTTCCCGATCTTTTACATAATAGTGGGGGGAAATTATTTTGCACTCCGTGCAACTGCGTGTTGGACATAATTTACTTTGCAGTTTCAAGTATATTCGTAGTATGTAAAATAATTTACATTTTTTTAAGAAAACGTGCCGCATAATCAAGGATTTTTGCCCGCAACAATCACAAAAAAATCCCGCGTTTTTTCTGGAGGGACTGAATATAATAATGTTTTGATTGTACTTTATTGTACACTTTATTGTACTCGTTTTTTTTTTTTTGTTCACATGAATTTATAAATGAAATAATTAAAAAGGGAAGAAAAAGATAGAAATACATATCTAAATTAAATGAATGACCAAAAAAAATCATAAAAGAAGTAATGTGGGAAATATGCTTCAAAGACTGGGCAAAATAGGGATGAATTCAAAACAATCTGTCAATGACTTGCTGACATGCACGAAAACTAATCCAAAACAGATGACAATTATTAGGTTAAATGTTCACAATGCGATTCCATACAAGGTTATATTTCAGCGCTTCGCGAATGGACTGCGACTCTTAAGTAGCACGTTCTCGCGCGTTCATGTTAAGTGCATTTTTGGGAAACTGCTGGGAGCGTTCGTAACCTTGCACGTAGAAAGCGCTCTTAAGAGCCAAGATACATCGTTATCGGGAAACCCAGCCCTGGTTAAAGCTCTAGGAGGAGTTCGTTAAAGTAGCCTACAACGTCTGGAAATGGCCTCTTTTTTTTCTTTTCTTTTTTTTTTTTTTTTTTACAAAATTCAAAATATCTGACTTTCTGTTGGATTTTCAGATATTGCCCCTATGGACTTTTTGTAGGCATTGAACTGTTACATATGTGTACCAAATTTCATACTTCTACGTGAAACGTAGCGCGAAGGTCGCTTAATTGAAATTTTGCGGGTGCCATTTTGCCATAATTCTGAAACCCATTTCAGATGTAAATTTTCCCCCCTTCTGACGCACAGTTTCATGAGTTTTCGAACATCTTCACACCCTCAAAAATGTGATTCATCTCGGAGAAGAGGAATTGACACCACCAGTGCTAAAAAGCAACTAGATCATAGTGAGAATTGGACCCTAAACTAAACTAAAGTGTGACCAAATGTTTTTGCAGATGTCGACCGAATCATCCGGATGTTTGCCCTTGTTGCCGATAAGCATTCATTCATTTGAATGGGTCCCCGTTGCGAATTAACACGTGTGGAAGATGTGGAAGAGGTATTTCACCTCTGCTGGGCTTGACCGTTTGTCATTTTTTTCGACCCCTGGGGAGAGACAGATCTCCAGAGCCGCCCATCTCACACAAACTGGTCTCCATAAAGGAGACAGAACGCCAGAACCTGAGCGACATCTGAACGCGGCGGTTCCTCAGAGATTTTTCAGGATGATGGACTCCTCTAAAGGTAAGAACCTGTTCATCTCTTTAGATAACAGCGTTTCTTCACGCTTCATGGCTACTTTTAAGACTTTTTTAGAACAAGTAAAGTACCAAAAGGAATATTTTGAAGGGATTACATCAATATTTTCTCCAAAATGTACATTTCTATGGAGAAACACAATGATTAGATGTGTCGTAAAATACGATTTCCAACAGATATCCATTACTTTTTATGGGAAATTGTTTCCGCCACGGAATAAAAGAGTTTAAAAGATAATTGCGACCTTTTTTCTCCCTCAAAATTGCGAGTTATAAAGTGAGAATTGCAAGATATAACCTCGCAATTCGATTTTTTTCCTCCCAAGAGAAAAAGACTGATTTTTTTATACATTTATACATTTTCGAGATATGAACTCGTGTAAGAAAGCAAGTCAGAACTGTGAGATAAAAAGTCGCAATATTTACCTCTTTTTTATTCTGTGGAGGAAAGAAGCTTTCCATAACTTTTTAATTCATTTTACGAAAAAAAACCCCCTCAAATAAATAAATAATTAATTGAATTCTTCTGCTCCAAATCAATAGAATATTGTAATAATTTTTACTGTACATTGAAAAAGTCTTGATTATCCAGCCGAGACTCATAATGCTCAAATTATGGAATAAATGATCACTGGATCCTTGGACTAAAAGCTTTCTGAGTTTAGCTGCTTTAAATGATCAGATCGGATTTATGTCTTTTCTCATTGTATGATTTGTTTATTTCCCTCCTCTCTTGTAAATAGTTTCTGCTGTGTCAAAACTAAGGATATTTTAAAGAGATACAGTATATTATATTATGAAGATTTTAGCACTGGAGAGTTTTGTAACAAATCTTTTTTGTAAAAGTGTAAAGCTGCTAAATCGATGAATGTGAACTGCTGTGAATTGTATCCCTTTTCAATAAAAAACTAAATTACAAAAAAAAATTTATCAGATTGGATTTATTTCCTTTTTTCTTTGAAGAAAAGTAATGTTTCGTTTTAAACAATTAAATACTCCTGATGAAATTGCGTAAAACAATAGTGGATTTAATGCTAAAGTGGTGATGCTTTGGTCATTTCAAGAATAATTTATCCAACTGTATATTGTTTATTTGATAGAATAAAAAAAATTGCTTGCAATTTAGAGAGTAAAATGTAAAAAATCTAATAGCAACTCATTTTTAGAGTAACTTACCCAACACTGAATATAAAGCATTTACCAAATGTTTTTAACACATATTTAAGAGCGTGTCTGTACATTTTTAGTTATTTACTATTGACTATGTCATCTTTTAATTTGTAGTGACTGAGCCCTCGACTCATGGAGGCGATGGTGGTAAATATGTCTATCTTCTGTAATACACTGTTAAAAAATTACTGTAAATTTTACAGTATAATACTGGCAGCAGGGTTGCCAGCCAGTTACAGTAGTGTTACTGTAATTTAATATACAGAATTTCCCTGTATTCTCTGATTACAGTAAATAACTGTATTTTTTTAATTACAAAGGATCAATTTACAGCAATATTCTGTAAATTTGAGTCAAACCAACACGTGACCCCAGAATGCATTGCAGTTTACAGCAATATGCTGTATTATTAAAAAAACAGCCAGCGGCTGTGAAATAATGCTGTAATTTTTACAGTAATTCATTACAGTGTAGATCACTCATATTGCTACTCATTATCCTAAATCTAACGATTCTCATCTTTTTCTAGATTTGCAGCCTTTAGCACTAAATCTGACTCCAGAAGACTGGAATACTTTGAAGACTCCGAGGACAAACGACAGTCAAGACGACGAATCGATGAGGAAGAGGAGAAACACCGATGCTTCATCTGAGAGGACTCTGGAGAAAGAAATAACTGACGGTAAGATGATCCAACCTCCTCAATCTGTTACTAGCGCTCAAAATGAACCCCATTTATTTATTTAATCTTATTTATTTGTGCATATTTTAGAGCTGCCAATCGATCAAAAAATATCGACTAATTGCAGGCACATTTTTTTCAATTATTATAATACCCAGTTATGCAGAATATAAGATGGCAAATAGTTTCCAAAACAATATATAACAATAAAATATATACCCCAAAATTCAACATATTGACACAAAATGATCATTGCAAATCTACGTTTCACTGCCTGGAGTCCAGTTGTATCTGTGAATTGCAGCGATCCATTCGCTTTTCTTTTCTGTAGCTTTCGGGATCGTGTAAAAACAAACCTCCGATTTCTTGTCAAATCTATTTGTACCTCAGTTGTACCCTATGATGTCATTTTCCCTCCATTTTAAATTTGAATTTCACAAAAATGTAATCTGTAGCTTTCGGGATCGTGTAAAAACAAACCTCCGATTTCTTGTCAAATCTATTTGTACCGACAGTTGTACCCTATGATGTCATTTTCCCTCCATTTTAAATTTGAATTTGATTTTCACAAAAATGTAATCTGTAGCTTTCGGGATCGTGTAAAAACAAACCTCCGATTTCTTGTCAAATCTATTTGTACCGTCAGTTGTACCCTATGATGTCATTTTCCCTCCATTTTAAATTTGAATTTGATTTTCACAAAAATGTAATCTGTAGCTTTCGGGATCATGTAAAAACAAACCTCCGATTTCTTGTCAAATCTATTTGTACCGACAGTCGCAGAGCTCTTTCCGGTTTTAGATGCGTTTTGTGTCAAATTCAAGTAATGAAATTTGCCACACAGAGACAGGACAGTCTGAGCGGTCACCCCAGCAAATTTGGAGTCTCTAACTCGACCTCTCTAGCGCCACCTGCTGTCCAAACTCGCACAACTTTTGAACCGAAATTATTTCTTTCCTCTGATTCCGTGGCTCGACGATTTGATTGTACCTTATGTTGTCATTTTCCCGCCATTTTAAATTTGAATTTCACAAAAATGTAATCTGTAGCTTTCGGGATCGTGTAAAAACAAACCTCCGATTTCTTGTCAAATCTATTTGTACCTCAGTTGTATCCTATGATGTCATTTTCCCGCCATTTTAAATTTGAATTTCACAAAAATGTAATCTGTAGCTTTCGGGATCGTGTAAAAACAAACCTCCGATTTCTTGTCAAATCTATTTGTACCTCAGTTGTACCCTATGATGTCATTTTCCCGCCATTTTGAATTTGAATTTTATTTTCACAAAAATGCAATCTGTAGCTTTCGGGATCGTGTAAAAACAAACCTCCGATTTCTTGTCAAATCTATTTGTACTTCAGTTGTACCCTATGATGTCATTTTCCCGCCATTTTAAATTTGAATTTCACAAAAATGTAATCTGTAGCTTTCGGGATCGTGTAAAAACAAACCTCCGATTTCTTGTCAAATCTATTTGTACCTCAGTTGTACCCTATGATGTCATTTTCCCGCCATTTTGAATTTGAATTTTATTTTCACAAAAATGCAATCTGTAGCTTTCGGGATCGTGTAAAAACAAACCTCCGATTTCTTGTCAAATCTATTTGTACCGACAGTCGCAGAGCTCTTTCCGGTTTTAGATGCGTTTTGTGTCAAATTCAAGTAATGAAATTTGCCACACAGAGACAGGACAGTCTGAGCGGTCACCCCAGCAAATTTGGAGTCTCTAACTCGATCTCTCTAGCGCCACCTGCTGTCCAAACTCGCACAACTTTTGAACCGAAATTATTTCTTTCCTCTGATTCCGAGGCTCGACGATTTGATTGTATCTTATGATGTCATTTTCCTGCCATTTTAAATTTGAATTTGATTTTCACAAAAATGTAATCTTCAGACCATGCCGACAACATGTTGTGGAATTCGAGTTTATCAGTCAAACGGCTTTTTGAAAAATGTGTGAACAAGGCTCTGTCTCCTCAACGCTTTATCGTATTTATTATGCTAACTTTAAAACATTGATGTATTTAATCTCGAGATCTTCATTTACACAGAGGGGCGTGGTGCGAGTGAGGATGACGTGGCATCTTCGTCTGGGACCAGCAGTCGAGATGATCCAGATGCTCTTCACCAAAAAGCAGAAGGATCGCGGTCCGAGGCTCTTCTTGAAGCCATTAACAAACTGTGCGCCCTTGAAGCCGCTACCGTACATCGCATTTATCTGAAGATTAAAGCAGGACTGCCTCAGAAGTGGAAATTAAAAGGTAATCCAGGTGAACCAGTAGGATGACTTCTTATTTACCCGTATTACCCTTTTTTTAAAGTTTAGTTCCTCATTTATTTATTTTACTGCTATCCATCGATTAAAACAGTAACTAATTACAAAATAATTACAAATACAAAAATTGTATTTATAAATTAAATTTAGATAAGAAAATAGACGCGAGCCTCTATCTCCTCAACGCTTTATCGTATTTATTACATTAAATGTATAGAATTGATTACCTGTAATCTTCTACACAGATGAGAGTGACGCGGCGTCTTCGTCTGGGACCGGCGATGGAGACGAGGAGGTGTCCGGGAGACAAACACCTGATGCTTTTCACCAACACGCGAAAGCAGAAGAATCGCAGTTGGAGGACCACGTGGACAAGGAACGATTTCGCGAAATCATTTACGAATTGAGCGCGAACAGAATCTCTCAGATTGTTTCGAAGCTTGAAGCATCAAAATTAGTCTTGCCTCAGATCAAGAAATTAAAAGGTAGGGACCTAACATTAAAGTTTTAATATATTTTTCACATTTAATCCCCAGATTATAAAGACAGTAGCCTATATTTTAGATATTGATTGATAATATATAAAATAGCTTGAATGTAACTCAACACAATGTTTTGAGTTTGCGCAACTTATTCAGGTTAGTAAATTTGACAGAGTGGATCAGCTGGCGGGTGGAGGCGGGGCTAATTTGCATATGCATGACTCTGCTGTCATGAATATGTAAATTAGCTCCGCCACCACCCGGTCAAATTTACTAAACTGAATAAGTTGCGCCAACTCAAAACATTTGAAGTAATCAGTTACATCACTTTTTTTAAGTTATGATGTTCCCAATTTTAAGTAAGTTTTGAGTCTTTAGTTAGCTGGTGGAGGCGGGGCTAATTTGCATATGCATGACTCTGCTCTCATGAATATGTAAATTAGCTCCGCCACCACCCGGTCAAATTTACTAAACCGAATAAGTTGCACCAACTCAAAACATTTGAAGTAATCAGTTACATCAAATTTTTTAAGTTATGATGTTCCCAATTTTAAGTAAGCTTAAGTTTTGAGTTAGCTGGTGGAGGCAGGGATAATTTGCATATTCATGACTCTGCTGTCATGAATATGTAAATTAGCTCCGCCACCACCCGGTCAAATTTACTAAACCGAATAAGTTGCGCCAACTCAAAACATTTGAGGTAATCGGTTACATCACTTTTTTTAAGTTATGATGTTCCCAATTTTAAGTAAGCTTTTAGCTGGTGGAGGCGGGGCTAATTTGCATATGCATGACTTTGCTGTCATGAATATGTAAATTAGCTCCGCCAACACCCGGTCAAATTTACTAAACCGAATAAGTTAATTTGCATATTAACCTTCAGGTCTTCTTCTTCTTCACAGATGATGTGGGACCTTTGTCTGGGACCAGCGATGGAGACGATCCAGAAGCAGAAGCGTCGCAGTCCGAGGATCGCAGGAAGAGGGAACTGCTCTGCGAAATCTTTAACCAGTTGTACACCGGCAAAGCCACTACCGGTCACATTCTGTCGAAGCGCGAAGATTTGAGAGCAACCTCGCTGCAGTTTTCCACGGAGATCAAAAGGAAATTTGGAGGTAGTTAATAAGCACACTTTTAATGAACCCCTTTTAAGTGGGAATGTTTAGTTCATTAGTATCTAGTAATTAGTTACTTTTTAGAGTATCTAACCAGTGCCTCCAGAAAAACGCGAGTATGCGATCGCTCGATTTCATGCATAATCAGCCAAAGCCGCATAAAATGCGAGCAAAATAATCAGAAATGACTCTTGACATGAAGGTAGTCGTCTAGTGAGAACAGGATGTTGGAGAAATCACCCTTTCTTCCTCTTTTGCATCAAATTTCATCGCATAAAATTGCAAAAATACCCCGTCGCATTTTTTTTTAAGAAAATGTGCCGCATAATCAAGGATTTTTCGCAACAATCACAAAAAAAAAAAAAAATAATGGCCGTTTTTTTCTGGAGAGACTGACTAACCCAACACTGAATATAAAGCGCTTGTGTTTCCATGTTTACAGGCTTGTCAGACAGTCAGCTGGAGGCGCTGTCGGACTTTGACTTTCGATTATGTATGTATATTTCTTGGCATTTATATGCTTATTTTTCATGATTTACGACTGAACGCTCCATGTTTCTATCTGCAGTGACTGTGCCCTCGATTAACGGAGACGGAGGCGATGGTAAATATGACTCTTCTGTAATCGGCCACTCATATTGATGATGCTGAATCTAACTTTTGTCATCTTTTTCTAGATTTGCAACCAGAAGAAGAAGAAGAAGAAGAAGAAGAAGAAGAATTGCCGTCCGAGGATGACGGGAACGCTGTAAAGAACTACGTCAGGAAACAGTTTCATAAATTCAATAAAAAACTTCACGCTCAGGTTCACGAAATGCACCATTTGATGAAGCTTAGAGAATTAGGACAAACTTTGTGTGTCATTTTGGTGGAGATATTGGCATTAAATACGCTTAAATTCCAACAATGCATTGAAACGCTCGCATGCAAACCAAACGGTGACGTCATGTTCTCCAAAACTGATGTGCCAACGAATGATTTTTACAGACGAACGAATCAACGCTGAACTTACTTACGCTGGACAATCACACTATTTTCTTGTACATATTTGCCAGTTATCAGCGTAAAGCTGCTCTGACACAATCTGCATTGTAAATAAAGGTGAGTTTGTTTTAAAAATAAGAACTGCAATACTTCCTATATGTAGATTTCTGAAATACATCAACACATAACTGCAAATTGTAATGTAGAAACATGCATTTTACATATTGTGAAAAGTGCTTTACGAATAAATGTGACTGTCTCACCATTTACCTACAATAAAAATACATTTCATCTTAAACTAATTGCATTTTTTGTGATATGTCATTCATTCATCCTTGCATAAGGAACTCTTTTCCTGCTCTCTGGAAATGTAAAATGCTTTTATGTTTTTATCTACAACTATAGTAAATGTTTACCATGATTTAGGGTGTTTGAGATCACACAATATGGTACAGCGTCACTTAGTATCCTTTCTGCCAACATGCCCCGTTATGCCCTTTGGAGAACAACTTGAACCAACTAAGCGAGTCTTCGGTCTCATTTCCATGATCTGCATACATGGTGCGGTTCAAATTTGCATAATGCCTGCCTGCGGTCTTCATTGGCTGCCCGCTTTGACCCGCCCTCGAACACTATAGCTGGATAATTTTGTGAATTCTTGTTGAGAAGATGCCGTTTTCTGCTCTGCAAAAGCAAATTCTCTTTGTAAACACTTCCATTAGGATGTGGTTAAAATTACCACAGCGATACAACAGCAGAACCTTCTGACGACTGTGTCGCAAATTCGTCTCGGGATTTACAAAAGGCTTACCCATTAAAGATGGGACAGTACCCACTTTATTTGGACCAGCTTCCTCCTCAGAAGCACAACCTCTAAGTATGATTGTGCATTGTTCAAATTCACCACCCTTTCGTTGTTTTCAACTGCTTTAAAAATGTATCAGATAAATATTTTTTTCAAATATTTTTGCTTAAATCTATAAATCAACCTCAGTCCTGATCAAAACTACTAAATTAAAAAAAAGATTCAGGATTTTAACTCTTTAAAACGTTAAAATCTGATGCTGCACAAAAACTAACAATGTTGTTTCTAATCTTTGACACGTTTTTTCCCAAATCAGTGACATCATTTATGAATTTGGCAATTAAAGAGTTAAAACCCTGATTTTTTTTTTTTAAATTTAGTAGTTTTGATCAGGACTGAGGTTGATTCATAGATTTAAGCAAAAAAATTTGAAAAAAATATTTATCTGATACATTTTTAAAGCAGTTAAAACGAAAGGGTCGTGAATTTGCCCACAGAGTACTGTTGAGTTTTTGAACATTTTCAAAGCATTTTCCCAAAGTATGTGTCAAAATAAGATTCGTCACCAAAAATCATTACATTTGCTGAAACACGGAGAAAGTTATGGCCAAATTAAGACTCAAAAATTCCCCATAGTGGATGAAAACATCCCGAACAGCACATGAGGGTTAATTACTGATGCAGGCCTATATATATTTTTTTTTACCAAGTACGTAAAATACGTATTTTGTGTTTTCAAGCCATCAAATAAACTAAAACAACAAGACTTTCACCTGAGTGGAAATATTAAGTGGGCAGATATTGAGCTTTAGATAAAACAGATTTGTTGGAAATTAGCTTTAAAAAAAAATTGTTGGCCATCCATATGTTAACATCCTACAAATATTTAGTAAGTTCAGTAGCGCGATGGGGGGTGTTAGGTTTTGTAGATAAATACCATTGCACGTCATCAGCATAAAAATCAACGTTAAGTGCGAAAAATGTGAGCAATATAACATGTAAATGTTAAATAAAAGCGGACCCAACACCGAGCCCTGTGGAACACCTTGAATAACTGTGGCAGGCTCTGATCGAGCCTTGTTAATCTGGACAAACGTTTTCCCCCGTCACTTCAATGAGATGAAAACCAAAGCGCATTATCAGCGACTCCAATTCAAGCCAATCATTCCAGTCAGACTGAATGACTAATGGCGTCGAAGGTGTTAAAAGAATAAAAATAGACAGGAAACCAGAATCAACTGCAAGGAGAAGATCATTTCAAATAAAATAAAACACCTAGACTTTCACCTGAGTGGAAATATTAAGTGGGCAGATATCAATTGTTTTAGATAAAACAGTTTTGTTGGAAAAAGTGTTGGCCATCCATATGTTAACATCCTACAAACATTTAGTAAGTTCAGTAGCGCGATGGGGGGTGTAAGGTTTTGTAGATAAATACCATTGCATGTCATCAGCATAAAAATGAATGTTAAGTGCGAAAAAATGTGACCAATATTACATATAAATGTTAAATAAAAGCGGACCCAACACCGAGCCCTGTGGAACACATTGAATAATTGTGGCAGGCCTTGTTAATCTGGACAAACGTTTTCCCCCGTCACTTAAATAAGATGAAAAGCGACTCCAATTCAAGCCAATCATTCCAGTCAGACTGAATGACTAATGCCGTCGAAGGCGTTAAAAGAATAAAAACAGACAAGAAACCAGAATCTGCAGCTGCAAGGAGACGACCATTTGTAACTTTAACAAGAGCTGTTTCTGTGCTATGTTTGGATCTAAAGCCTGACTGAAAGTGGTCCTTACTTTGCAAATGCTCTTCAAGTCGAGTTGCTACTGTTCTTTCAAGCATTTCTGAAATAAAGGGAAGTGGTTTTTGGTTACAAGAACGTTCTTATTTGGTTCCCCCCCAAAAAACCGACTGTGTTATGTACTGATATACCTCATACTGAAGTAACTGATTTCAAATAAGAGATGCAAACAAGATTTATCACGTAGGAGATGACAATATGGCAATGCTAAAATTAGCAATACACCTGTATCTTCAATCAAACATGACCAAACAAGACCAAGAAGTTCACTACTAAAGGTTGATTTAGTTTGACTTTTATTTATTCATGGTTTTAAAACAGTTTTATGGTTATTTAAATGAGATCATTAGCATCTTAACTCATCTGTAGTAGAAGAAACACATGATTATAGAGTAAAACACCTTCCTATGGCATGAAACGCGTGACAGTAGAAGAGACTTCAGGTGACCAATATCAGTCAGCTTTGTGATCAATACAGTTGACTGGAGGATAATTCCCTACATTTCAGTAGAGCTACACGATTAATTGTTAAAAGATCACAATCTTATTCCTAAATGACAGCGATTCTGCTCGGCCTATTAAACCTTTGACAAGTACAATCATAGCAAACATTCAGATCTGCGTTCATGAAAACAGCTTCATATTTCTGGGTTACAATGATTCAAATGACCACAGAAGCACTGGGATAAAAGTTCATAGTTCCGATATAAACACTGACGTCTCTGGTGTGCGATCGAAATAGAGTGAATCACCTTTTGAAAGTGATTTGATGCTTCAAATAATGATTGTGCCAATTACATCATTACACATTACAGTTGGTGACAAAAAAAGTGTTTGTTATTGAATCATTTATTCAAGAGATTCGTTCAAAAATGCTGATTCATCCAGTGTTCATGAGTGAGTCACTGAATCATTCACTCAACCCAAATGATTCATTCAAATGAATTAAACCTTTTTAAATAGACTGCAGAATATAACGTTTTGTCAGAACCTCTAGCAAATGACATGTTTGTTTAGTTGTCTGCTCAGAATTGTGGGAGGATTGTGATTTCTATTTGAAACAAAACAAAAAAATCGTGATTCAGTTTATCCAGAATCGTGCAGCTCTAAATCCCAGCTAACAAATATATGTTCTGAGAATGTTTTGCTAACATACCCGTCAAGCTTTAAAAATATTATTTTTGAACGATCTCTGAATGTTTTTTAAATGTTTGGAAAACGTCTTTTTCTTGGTTCCGCGAATGTTACGGGAACGTTCCATTTTATCATTCCGCAAACATCGGAAAATTTCATTCAAAAGTAACATTAAACACGAACATCCAACGAATGTTTCAGGGAAATAAAACGTTCCACAAACGCTGTAGTTTTCTTGCCAATGCTTTGAGAACATCAACTCCGAACAAGCATTCGCTTAACGTTACTTTGTTCATCACTTTCAGAGAACCTTGAATGTTAGACTAACGTTCTGAGAACGTTCCCTGTTAGCCGGGACATCTCTGAAAACAAAACAAGATGCATATGGCTGATGCGTAATCGACGCGGTTTTCCAGGAAACCCTGGCGTTTGACATCTCGTGTACCCGACTGACATATGAATCATTAAAGCACATGCGCGTAAAAACCAGCTGAGAGGACAAAACACGCCTCCAGGTACCGTGATCTTTATTTAGAAGGATTATCTGGCGAATGTGAAATTACATATTGCATAAAATTAATTAATTAATTATTATTATTATTATTATTTCTCCTCCTCATGAACACACTGGCTGTATTTCCCTAAACAGAAACATCAAACAATCTAAAGAGCTTCGACATCTGATACCCAGATATTGCATGTAAAAGTGTATTTGCAGTGTTCAGAGAACTCTATACCTGAGGGAATCAAAGACTGGTAGATTTAGTAAAAATTAACTTGTTTTTAAAAATAAAAAGGCATCTGATTTTTTTTTTTTTTTTTGCAGTGGATCTCAATGGCCAGCAGATGGAGCCACACCATTTTGTATGATTTGGTCAGATTTGGTCGATGTTTTTGCTTCAATTATTTAAAAGGCTTTGTATATGATTTGTATAGACTAACAAAAGACCCACACCGAACCCAGATGGCGCACATATGTTGCCAGGACGTTTTCATCCGGAGAACCTTTATTCATCTGCAGCACATCACACAGCAAAATCCCCAGAGTTAAATCAACTCTATTCAGATAACATTTGGTCCCTCTCTAAATAGAGTTAAAGTAACACTGAAGTGGAGTTAAAGTTAATGAGATAATTAAACAATTAAGTGATGATTGAACATTACTGATGAACACCTGCTGTTAACAAGCAGAATCACTGAAGGACAGAGAAACACAAGAACTACAACTGACCTCAGCTTAGATGAAACCAACTGAAGATAAAAGACATTAAATATATGAAGATCTGATTAATCAACTCCACAAACAGCATTACCAGATTCACTCATTACTGACCAGACTGACTTTATTTTCACATGTCTACAGAAATGTCTTTTATCTTCAGTTGATTTCATCTAAGACTGTGGCTGAAGTCAGTTGTAGTTCTTGTGTTTCTATTTTCTTCAGTGATTCTGCTTGTTAACAGCAGGCGTCCATCATTAATGTTCAATCATCGCTTAATCAATCACTTAATTATCTCATTAACTTTTACTCCGCTTCAATGTTACTTTAACACTATTTAGAGAGGGACCAAATGTTATCTGAGCAGAGTTGATTTAACTCTGGGGATTTTACTGGGCACCTGTTGTGTGTTAACATGACATTCACAATGAATTTAGACACAAATGTGACGTTTAAAGTAGGGCTGTCACGACTGCTCGATTAAATTTCAATTCGCCCGTGTCCAGTAACCGGCAAAACACCGGATGAGCCGCGTTCCACTGACGGGAATCCATGAAACGCGCCATTAGACCGTTCTCTAAGGCTGCACGATATTAAACCCGATTAAAAATCACAATAAAGCATAAAGCGACTGTGACTTTACAACGGCTGCGATTGATCAAATAAATGTATGTGCTCCGGGTTTACATATGCGCTGTAAATATTCACAGTAAACGCTGGTCCACACAAACCGTTATCATTTACATGCGTGACCCGTCTCAAACTCCATCTCTGCATATGCTACGGGTTTGGGTTGCTTTTAAAGTTCATCTGGAAACGCAATATGCGGCCATTTCATCAGATTTGTAAGTTAAGTCTACGCAAATGCCCGATTGATCCTTCGCAAACAGTTTGATTGACAGGCGATCTGACCAATCATAACCCTGAATCCGCTATTTTGTCCAACAAAGCGGTCAGGGGAGTGAGTAGATGAACGTTGGTGAACTTGAATCACGTCTTGAAACAACATTCCTTCTGATGTTCATTCATGTTTATTTGATGCTATAAATGAACTAGTATGAAGAGATGATCGAGGAGCTACAGCGACACATTAAACACACACTAGACCAGGGGTGTCCAATCCCACTCCTGGAGGGCCACTATCCTGGAAAGTTTAGCTCCAACCCCAATTAAACACACCTGAACCAGCTAATCAAGGTTTTTAGGCATACAGGAAACTTCCCGGCAGGTGTGTTGTGAGAAATTGGAGCTAAACTCTGCAGGACAGTGGCCCTCCAGGACTGAGTTTGGACACCCCTGCACTAGACGCTATTTATTGATTAAACTTCTTAAAAAAATTACAGTACTATAAGGCCGATAGTCGAACCTCAGATTCAGGAGGAACAATGCGGTTTTCGTCCCGGTCGTGGAACACTGGACCAGCTCTATACCCTCTCTAGGGTGCTGGAGGGTTTATGGGAGTTTGCCCAACCAGTACACATGTGTTTTGTGGATCTGGAGAAGGCATTCGACCGTGTCCCTCATGGACACCCTGTGGGGGGTGCTCCGGGAGTATGGAGTCCGGGGCCCTTTGCTAAGGGCTGTCCGGTCCCTGTATGACCGGAGCAGGAGCTTGGTTCACATTGCCGGCAGTAAGTCAGACCTGTTCCCGGTGCATTTTGGACTCTGGCAGGGCTGCCCTTTATCACCGGTCCTGTTCATAGTCTTTATGGACAGGATTTCTAGGCGCAGTCAGGGGCCGGAGGGAGTCTGGTTTGGGGACCACAGGATCTCATCCCTGCTTTTTGCGGATGATGTTGTCCTGTTGGCTCCATCGGGCCGGGACCTCCAGTGTGCACTGGGACGGTTTGCAGCCGAGTGTGAGGCGGCTGGGATGAGGATCAGCACCTCTAAGTCTGAGATCATGGTTCTCAGTCGGAAAAGGGTGGCTTGTCCTCTTCAGGTTGGTGGAGAGCTCCTGCCTCAAGTGGAGGAGTTCAAGTATCTTCTAGTTTTGTTCAGGAGTGAGGGAAGGAAGGAGCGTGAGGTTGATAGACGGATTGTAGTGATACGGTCGATGTTCCGGTCAGTCGTGGTGAAGAAGGAGCTGAGCTGCAAGGCGAAGTTCTCGATTTACCGGTCAATCTATGTTCCTACTCTCACCTATGGTCATGAGCTTTGGGTCATGACCGAAAGAACGAGATCCCAGATACAGGCGGCCGAAATGAGCTTTCTCCGCAGGGTGGCGGGACGCTCCCTTAGAGATAGGCTGAGGAGCTCGGTCACTCGGGAGGAGCTCAAAGTAGATCCGTTGCTCCTTCACATCGAGAGGAGTCAGCTGAGGTGGCTCGGGCATCTGTTTCGGATGCCTCCTGGACGCCTCCCTAGGGAGGTGTTCCGGGCATGTCCCACCGGGAGAAGGCCCCGGGGAAAACCTAGGACACGCTGGAGAGACTATGTCTCTCGGCTGGCCTAGGAACGCCTCGGTGTCCCCCCGGAAGAGCTGGAGGAAGTGTCTGGGGAGAGGGAAGTCTGGGAATCTCTGCTCAGACTGCTGCCCCCGCGACCCGACCCCGGATAAGCGGTGGAAAATGAATGAATGAATAAATGTTTCATACGTCGTCAGTGTCCTCTTTGCTCCGCGACGTATTTTTCACTCCGTGAGTACATGATGAGTGGCGCGAGAGCGCATAGCAACAGTAACTAAAGGGAGCGGGACTTTGCGAAGGGTCAATTGTCAGGTTTTCACACCGAAACCCAGTGTTAAAGTAGCCCAATTCGACGGAAAAAACGCGGCAACACTAGCAACGCAGAATAATCGAACGATTACCAAAACAATCGTTAGCGACAGCCCTATTTTAACGCAACATACATGCGCGATCTGGGAAGCACACGTACATCGAATCACGCAAACATACGCATTCTTACCATTAACTACTCTTAATATCTACTGATATTCACTGAATTGTAAACAGAAAATACTCGAAGACAGTCATAATATCTATATATACCATGTAGTCTTATTCTAGAGCTATAAAATAAATGTCAATACTGTCGTCTATACATTTTAGCCAAATATACTTTGCAGAATCAGATAATATATATATATATATATACTACAACCAGAGTAGAAACTGAAGCCGGCACGGCACGTACAGTGCTATACATTTATATATATATATATATATATATATATATTCTCATTTACATAGAGCTATAATCTTCTTTTAGACTGTAGTTATCCAAAAACAAAAAAATACAGTAATAACATAAATAATACAAGAAGTGCTATCAAATATTAAAAACTGAAAAAGCCAACAAAAATAAAGATGGGGACATATAGGCCTACCCTTAATACTTAAGAAGAAAAGGTCCATTAGGGGGCGCCGTTCACAGCGCAGTCTCTTTAAGGTCATTCAGGTTTGGCAAACGCGAACGAAAGTGGCGAGCGAAGCCCGGTTTGGAGGTCAGCTGCTCGGGATACGGGTTTCCCTCGGGACGGCCCAGAGCGCTGGAGTGCCAGCCGGACTCCATGGGCCCCGGGGCCGCGTACGCCGCCTGCCGGCTCTTGGGCTGCATGGAGCTGAGGCCGCGAGGCTCCGCAAAACTCCCGCCTTTGGAGGAGGACTGTGGGGGCAGAGGGTAGTGGAGATCTGCAGAGGTTTGGTTGGAGGACGAGGAGGAGGAGGTGGTGAGATGAAGAAGCTTCCGCAGAGACTTCAGAGGCTGAGACACGGAAACAAGAGCAAACGTTTACTGCAGGTTTGATATGTTTGTACTGCACCGAATGTTCATCACATTATATTTTCGTATTTTAGAAGATCATTTATATGTGATTTGACGCATATAGTCGGATACATATTTTTATTAATTGCACATGATTCTGCATAGTAACTCTTATATTTATGCACACACAATTTATATGTAATTTAATGCATAATTTATAATTTATAAAAATCAAAACCTGAATCTTTTATATAATTTTTCAAATAATTTGTTTGTAAATTTAATTTCTAAAAAAAAAAATCAAAAATTGAATATAATTTGTTATATAATTCACACATTAATTACTTGTTATATAATTCACACATTAATTATATCATTTATATTTAACTTATTTATATGTAATTTAATGCATAATTTCTAAAAAAAAAAATCAAAAATTTAATCTTGTTATATAATTCACACAATTTAATTATATCATTTATATTTAACTTATTTATATGTAATTTAATGCATAATTTGTAAAAAAAAAAATTCACATTTTAATTATATAATTTATATTTTTAACTTATTTATAGGTAATTTATTGCATATTTTCTAAAAATCAAAAACTGAATCTTGCCATATAATTTACAATCATTTATACAATTTACATAATGTATATACTCTTTCTTTATATGTCATTTAAATTCAGAATTTCTAAAATCAAACTGAATCTTGTTATATAATTTATAAATTGTATGAAATTCCATGCATAATTTCTAAATTAAACGGAATCTTTTTATATAACTTATATATTTTAATTATGTATATGTATATATATATATATATATATATATATATATATATTTATATATAATTTAATGCGTAATTTATAAAAATCAAATTAAATGTTTATATATATATTATTATATCATTTACATAATTTATATACAATTGATTTATACGTATTTTAATGCATTTAATTTAATGCATTTAATGCATTATAATTTATAAAAATCAAAAACTGAATCTTTTTTACATATTTTATATTATTTATTTATATGATTTATGTATAGCTTATTTACATGTAATTTAATGCATAAGCTATAAAAATTAAAACTTGAATCTTTTATATAATTTTTTATAATTTGTTTGTAAATTTAATGCATAATTTATAAAAATAAAAAACTAAATCTTTTTAAATATTTTATACAAAATTTATTTAAATATCTATATAATTTATGTATAACTTATTAATATGTAATTTAATGGATAATTTCTAAAAATAAAAAATAGAATCTTGTTATATAATTCACACATTAATTATATAATTTATATTTAACTTATTTATATGTAATTTAATGCATAATTTGTAAAAAAAAAATTGAATCTTGTTATATAATTCACACATTTTAATTATATAATTTATATTTAACTTATTTATAGGTAATTTATTGCATATTTTCTAAAAATCAAAAACTGAATCTTGTCATATAATTTACAATCATTTATACAATTTACATAATGTATATACTCTTTCTTTATATGTCATTTAAATTCAGAATTTCTAAAATCAAACTGAATCTTGTTATATAATTTATAAATTGTATGAAATTCCATGCATAATTTCTAAATTAAACGGAATCTTTTTATATAACTTATATATTTTAATTATGTATATATATATATATATATATATATATTTATATATAATTTAATGCGTAATTTATAAAAATCAAATTAAATGTTTATATATATATTATTGTATCATTTACATAATTTATATACAATTGATTTATACGTATTTTAATGCATTTAATTTAATGCATTTAATGCATTATAATTTATAAAAATCAAAAACTGAATCTTTTTTACATATTTTATATTATTTATTTATATGATTTATGTATAGCTTATTTACATGTAATTTAATGCATAAGCTATAAAAATTAAAACTTGAATCTTTTATATAATTTTTTATAATTTGTTTGTAAATTTAATGCATAATTTATAAAAATAAAAAACTAAATCTTTTTAAATATTTTATACAAAATTTATTTAAATATCTATATAATTTATGTATAACTTATTAATATGTAATTTAATGGATAATTTCTAAAAATAAAAAATAGAATCTTGTTATATAATTCACACATTAATTATATAATTTATATTTAACTTATTTATATGTAATTTAATGCATAATTTGTAAAAAAAAATTGAATCTTGTTATATAATTCACACATTTTAATTATATAATTTATATTTAACTTATTTATAGGTAATTTATTGCATATTTTCTAAAAATCAAAAACTGAATCTTGTCATATAATTTACAATCATTTATACAATTTACATAATGTATATACTCTTTCTTTATATGTCATTTAAATTCAGAATTTCTAAAATCAAACTGAATCTTGTTATATAATTTATAAATTGTATGAAATTCCATGCATAATTTCTAAATTAAACGGAATCTTTTTATATAACTTATATATTTTAATTATATATATATAGATATATTTATTTATATGTAATTTAATGCGTAATTTATGGAATCACAGACTGAATCTAGTGATTATGTAACACAGAGCTGTGAGCACACAAGAGTTCTATTAATAAACTCTAAACACTGCGTAGGTTTCTCAGAACCATCCAGACTAATTTAACAATTCCAGGTGTTAATTCAAACATCAAATAGAATTTAATATTCATTCAAATTTACAGTGAAATTATTCATTTACATCATTATGTAATGTAAATGTAGAGTATTATATATTCTATTTTTTATGGAAATAGCCCATGTGTTGAGTATGATGACATTTATGGGTAACATTCAGAGAAAAACATACATTAAATTTATGTACAAGTATTTCTACAATAATAAAAGCACTATTATAAATTGTTTATTATCTCACCTTATTCTTTTATACTACCGTTCAAAAGAAAGACACTTTTTTTTAATATTTAAAGAAACTGATACTTTTATTCATCAAGGATGATTAAACTGATGAAAAGTGACATTAACGACACTTAAAATGTTACAAAAGATTCTCTTTCAAACAAACGCTGTTCTTTTAGAACTTTCTATTCATCAAAGGATCAGAAACACAAATGAGCAGCCAATCGGAATGATTTCTGAGGGATCATGTGACACTGATGACTGAAAATTCAGCTTTGATCACTGGATATAAATTATATTTCACTGTATATTCACATCGAAAACAGATGATTTACATCGTAATAATATTTCACAATTTTTAGAGTATTTTTGATCAAATAAATGCAGTCTTAGTGAGCAGAGGAGACGTTTGTTCTCGTACGGACCGTTTTTTCTTCCCTTCCTTGGTTCATCTCTGTAAATGCATATATACATGCATTTCTGTTCATTTTTAAAAAGGTGCAACATAAATAAAGCGTAAATTCAGCGCTAATGGTTCGCCCACAGGAAGCAGGCGACAAACAGAACGATCTAACAGACGTTTGCTTCACTAACACGAGTCAGCCGTACCTGAGAGTGAGTGTCCGGCGTTCTCTCCGCGGGCCAGTCCACGTCCCGCTCTCGCTCCGGATCCGGCTCTCTGTCCCGGCTGCGCTCCCGGTCCCGGCTCCGAGTGCGATGTCTGCTGCCCTGGTGTCCGTACGAGCGCGACGACTTCTGCATCAGCACCTGATCCGGCCCCTCGCTCGCCACCTGACCAATCGTACGCGTCACAGAGCTGTCAATCATCTCCGCATTTAAATATTATAACTACCAATCAAAAGAACAGAGAAGAACAGCCCAGGGGAGAAGCGTAATCATGTTTTCTGACACGGGTGGATTTTACAAGTATTCTGATTCTTCTTCTTCTTTTTATGATGATGATGATGGTGATTATTATTAGTCATAACATCATCATATTCAGATCCAAGAAATGATGGATTAAATCAATCCTTTTCACAATATTTTTCAAAGCAGCTTTGCATTTAATATCGTATTTTTACAGGTAAATCTCACCCAACTGAAGTGAAATCGTCACGTTTGAGCATTTTTTTAAAAATTAAAAGCAGTATAAACTGCATTTCGGCTTGATTTTCATGGTGCAGAATAGAATTTCTTTGCGTATTTTTGGGAGAGGATGTTTGCATCAGTCTCACCCCCGTGTGTTCGCTTCAGCCGAAATCAAAACCAAATGGAAAGTTGTTCCACATGCAAATCACAGGATGCAAATTTGACCACAGAAGACTGATGACGTCACAGATCTGACAGCCAATGAGGAGACACGTGCCCAGCCCACTTCAACACAACGGTTAGTCTTGTTAATTCATGCAGCGAGAGCGGTTTAGTCTGCGGCGTGTTAGAGGCGTATGTATGGAGACTCGTGTATACCATCGGTGTGGCCACTAGGGGACGCTCTCTCTCAGAGGAGCTCCGCGTGAAGCTCCTCTGAGAGTGAAACAGAGGAAACAGAGCTTTCCTCATGACGGGAAGCCGCTCTTCTGCAGTGTCTGTCTGCAATACAAGAGGCACAAACTCACACAGAGACTGACACCCGACTCCACCATCAGAACTCGCATCAGGGTTTACAATTAATTATCAAAAAAAAAAAATATATATATATATATTTACAACATTTGTTTTTATTATTTTTAAGTTTGAGACATTTTATTGTTTTTTTTGTAAGTTATTCATTTTTTACTTTAGTACTTCTAAAATTATTTAAAACTCAAAAATTTGAAAATTAGAAACTAGCTGAAATTAAATAAGTTTATAGAAATGTTGCCTTGTTTTTATATTATATTTCATTTTATTTCAGTTAATGTTTATTTTATATCTTATTTAATTTTAAGTTAACATTAATTTTATTTAAAGTAAAGAAAATGTTTTTGTTTTTTTAACAATAATAACCCTCTAGAACTCTCTAGAAACAATATAATACTGGTTGGGGTTTATAATTCTATATAATTTATAAATACATTCTATACTCTACAAATATTCTACTCTATAAATTCTAAATATTTTGTTTTTTTTAAAAGGTTTCATATTATGACCCAATTTTCCAATGATTTCACTGAATAATGACTTAAATTTTGGACCATTCCTCACACAAAGCTATCATATGATTTCAGAAGATTTTGAATAGAATAGAATAGAAGAGATAAGAGTAGAGTAGAATAGAATAGTGCAAAAGAGAGTAGAATAGAATAGAATATATAAGAGTAGAGTAGAGTAGAAGAGAATAGAATAGAGTAGAATAGAAGAGAACAGAGTAGAACAGAAGAAAATAGAGTAGAGTAGAATAGAGTATAATAGAAGAAAATAGAGTGGAAGAGTAGAATAGATAAGAGTAGAGTAGAATAGTGTAGAGTAGAATAGAAGAGAATAGAGTAGAACAGAAGAAAATAGAGTAGAATAGAGTATAATAGAAGAGAATAGAGTAGAAGTGAGTAGAATAGAAGAGAATAGAGTAGAAGTGAGTAGAATAGATAAGAGTAGAGTAGAATATAATAGTGTAGAAGAGAAGAGAATAGAATAGAGTAGAGCAGAATAGAAGAGAACAGAGTAGAACAGAAGAGAATAGAGTAGAGTAGAATAGAGTACAATTGAAGAGAATAGAGTAGAACAGAAGAAAATAGAGTAGAGTAGAATAGAGTATAATAGAAGAGAATAGAGTAGAAGTGAGTAGAATAGATAAGAGTAGAGTAGAATATAATAGAAGAGAAGAGAATAGAATAGAGTAGAGCAGAATAGAAGAGAACAGAGTAGAACAGAAGAGAATAGAGTAGAGTAGAATAGAGTATAATTGAAGAGAATAGAGTAGAACAGAAGAAAATAGAGTAGAGTAGAATAGAGTATAATAGAATAGAATATAATAAAGAGAATAGAGTAGAAGAGAAGAAAATAGAGTAGAGTAGAATAGAGTATAATAAAAGAGAATAGAGTAGAACAGAAGAAAATAGGGTAGAACAGAGTATAATAGAAGAGAATAGAGTAGAATAAAATAGAATAGAGTAGTGTAGAATAGAAGAGAATAGAGAAGAACAGCTGAAAATAGAGTAGAGCAAAATAGAGTAGAATAGAAGAGAATAGAGTAGAACAGAAGAAAGTAGAGTACAATAGAGTATAATATAGTAGAATAGAAGAGAATAGAGTAGAAGTGAGTAGAATAGATAAGAATAGAGTAGAAGAGAATATAATAGAATAGAATAGAGTAGAATAGAGTAGAATAGAATAGAATAGAATAGAGTAGAATAGAATAGAATAGAATAGAGTAGAATAGAGTAGAATAGAATAGAATAGAATAGGACTTTTGCTGAGGTTCTATGGTGTTTTTTGCAGTTTGACAGATGTGGTCACAGAAAACAACAGCAAGTGTTTGTAACGAAATAAATGATGACGGAATCGAGATCTGGAGGAGTTTTTCATTTAAACGGTCCGAGTCGCGGTCGAGTCGGGTGACAGACTCTCATTTACGGACTGGGTTTAGACTCTACTGCACATTCACCTGAGATACAGAAACACATTAAAACACGTCTCACACACACACACACACACACAGACTCACGGCTTGAGACTTCTTCTTCTTCTTCTTCATGGATCTGAAGAAGCCTTGTTTCTCCTTCTCTTTGGTGGGTTCTGGAGGGCTCACGTCCAGCGTCTCAGCCCCCGTCCTCATCAAACAACACACTTACAACGTCAATGAAGCTGATGCCAACAACCTAACATTACATCACACTATTTCTATTAACATTTTGAATAGGTTTCTGTTTTTATGTCTTCAGTTTTCATTGTAATATCTGTTAAAGTGTAATTTTGTTGTGATTTTCTCATTTCAATTTTTATTAATAATATTATACATTATATATATATATATATATATATATATATATATATATATATATAATGTATTCTATTCTATTCTATTATACTCTATTCTACTCTTCTCTATTTTCTTCTGTTCTACTCTATTCTCTTCAATTATACTCTACTTCTACTCTCTTCTCTTCTACTCTATTATATTCTACTCTACTCTTATCTATTCTACTCACTTCTACTCTATTCTCTTCTATTCTACTCTATTCTATTTTCTTCTGTTCTATTACTAGAGATTCACGATACTAAATTTCTCCACCGATAGCCGATTACTCAGAGTGATATCTGCCGATATCGATAGTTTGGAGGTTCTACCTTTTCTACCTTCTTTTAAATTAAAATAAATATATTATAATTAATCATTATATATTTAATAATTATATTTTGACATGTTCACTTTACAGTCACCGGTGTCGCTAATAACAAGGGATTCCACATACAAACCCTTTAAACTAAACGAAAATTACAAATACTGCCTTGGGCAATATTAATAAAATATACAGTTCTTGATATTTTATTTCAGTTTAAGTTTTATTTAAAAAAAAACACATGTTTTTAAATGGTTTAAGTATTCAATAACCCAGCAAACTAGAGATTTTAACTCTCTTTTTTCTAGTTATTTTTTTTTTTCTCACTCACTTGCTGTTTTTATTATATTGTTTGTTATTTATTGTTAAACAAAAGCAAAAATGACATTTTGGTGGAGCCAAATAATACTAATGTAACATTCACAGAAGATCGCAAACAGAGAGTGTAAGCGCCGCATCCTCACCAGGGGTCGTAGGTCGGTTGGTGTATGTTGTGGCTGCTGTCTATCGGGACCCCTGAACTCTCGTGGAACGAGTTGTCGGGTCTGGGTGACGGCACTGATGAAAACAGAAGCACGTGAACATATGGAACGTGGACAAACAGGGATGTCGGGGAATGTGAACTTTAAAAAGCGATACACTGCGTCGTTAAATTGCATGAAGTAACTTCTCACTCGCTCGCGTTTATTGCAGTGAATACGCCGAGGCATGCAGTGTTGACAGTGTTGTTGATTATAATGGGAGCGATCTAATTTAGTTGTTTGGCTCCTACAGTGTACAAACTGTGTCGAGCGCTGCATGACTACAGTACTGGAAACAGAGAGGATTTAAAGTGCATTTGTTAATAAATATATGAGACAACATCATAAAATAAAAGACGTCACTTGCACTTGCAAACACCGTCTATAACGAATGCAGAAATGTGATGTGACTGACCCCTGTAGAAGCTCCCGACCCGCCGCGGCACAGAGTCGGCGTACATCATGCGGTTCTCTTTGGCGGATCCGCTGTCATCCGTGAGCTGCTCGTGATACACGCCTCCCTGCAGCATCAACATTCGTCACAGACGTGTTTCAAGCAGAAAAAGTGCTGAATGTAACACTTAAGGACATTATGTTGCATGAACCCTGACGATTTGCCCTCTGCATAAACTCCAAACAAAAGGAAACACAACTGAAATGCCACCTTCAAGAATGAGAGAGCAAAGCAAAGAGGAAAATGGGCAGCAGAAGGAGGAATACAGAGAGAAAGAGGTAAAGAGACAGTGAAAGAGGGAGGAAGCGGGATGGTGCGGACCTCGCTTTTTTGCCGTGGCACGTGAAAGGCGGCGGTGTTGTCCCGTGTGGACTCCCGGATTAAAGGCCGCGTGTGACTGACCTCTGCGGCTGCGGGGTCGGTCTGTTTATGGAGAGATGAGAGCAGGTGAAGCACAAAGCGTCAGCTCACATTCACATGATCACTACAGGATCTGTTCCAAACCCTAGTGAGCGGCCTACCTACACAACATTCTCACACATCATACTGAACACACGATAGATAGATAGATAGATAGATAGATAGATAGATAGATAGATAGATAGATAGATAGATAGATAGATAGATAGATAGATAGATAGATAGATAGATAGATAGATAGATAGATACATAGATAGACAGACAGGCGAATGGATAGATAGATAGATAGATAGATAGATAGATAGATAGATAGATAGATAGATAGATAGATAGATAGATAGATACATAGATAGATAGATAGATAGATGATAGATAGATAGATAGATAGATAGATAGATAGATAGATAGATAGATAGATAGATAGATAGATACATAGATAGACAGACAGGCGAATGGATAGATAGATAGATAGATAGATAGATAGATAGATAGATAGATAGATAGATAGATAGATAGATAGATAGATAGATAGATAGATAGATAGATAGACAGATAGATAGATAGATAGATAGATAGATAGATAGATAGATACATAGATAGATAGATAGATAGATAGATAGATAGATAGATAGATAGATAGATAGATAGATAGATAGATAGATAGATACATAGATAGACAGACAGGCGAATGGATAGATAGA